>BQKZ01000394.1:55905-68681 GCA_036244855.1 Temnopleurus reevesii
GAAAATTCATAACTTTTGAATGGATTATCCGATTTTGCTCAAATTTTCACAGTTTGTTCATCTTATTTTTCTTCATTTAATGATAGCAATTTAATCTCTGAGTGTAGTTCCCCTTTAACTATTAACCCCATGACTGGAAGGGGGTAGAAGCTGTAAGATTTGACAAAGATTTTGACATCTATAATCTGTGATATAATGGACAAAGATAAGAGTCAAAATCAAGATACAAGTGGATTCAACAACTTAAATTCTACTAAAATTGGAGCATTACACTAGTTCAGCCCTTCTATCTGGCACAAAATATTGCATATGAACAATATGTGCAGAAATAAAGTTTACGGTGTCTCAGTATGTCATACAAAAATGCATGAAATTTACATTAACTTTGATGGGACATGATGGGACACAATGTGCTCCACTCAACACAGGTGAAGTGAATGGGTACCGGTAGGATGAAATTTGTAGAATGAAGTGAGCGCCAAATGGTAGCCATGCTATAGCCGGGTAATAATGCAAAGAGCACTTAGAAACACTTTGTATTAAGCGCTATGTAGATGCTGTGTACTATGTATTACCTATAACTTTATTTCTGTCCATACTGTATGCAACAATGAATCTTTCCATTAGGTTTGATAAATAAGGGCAATATTAATGGTTGTACTGACCTGATAAAAGTTAATGGTGTTTGTTCTCGCACAGGCAAGGACAGGATCAACGACCTTTGCAGTGTCGGTCACCTGGATGATGACAAACTGCCAGGCAAGGAGGGGCAAAGTTGAAGGGTCACCCTGAAAAAAAAAGAAATCACATTTATTTTCATGAGTATGACATTACATTTTATCATTTCTTCTGAACCCTTTTGTATAGACTGGTCAACTACCATGATAATACCATCAAGGAGCCAGTTACATGGAGATTCACATCAGTGACCAGAGCTCCCAAACATGGATAATTTCAGGTTAAAAAAGGCCATGGCATCTCTAACATCAAACTTATATTGGATTTTAATTGTGACACACAAGATATCCCTCATATAAAAATATAGTCATAAATAAAAGATAAATATATGTTTAATAATGCTCTACAAATATTAAAGACACTGTTTAACATTGCGATTGCACAATTTAAAATATTCTCAAACCAAGCTGTCTGTCCTATCTAAATATATTCAGATAGATGAAAAATCAACAGTGGATGCAAAAATAAAGAAAGTTATACATGCACTATCAAGATATCTATGAACATTGAATTACAGCGTAGGACCAGCGCATTAATTCCAGTACAAAGCCTATGGAGGCGACGTTTTACATTTTCGTTTGTTTAAAGCACTTAACGTTGAATATAAAGCCTGATATTTTCCCAGTTTAGTTTATATGCACCATCAATCTTTCAGATAACCTCTATCATCTGGCAGTTGAGAATTTTTTTAAATGAAAACAATGTTAAACAATGGCTTTAATAGGAATCGTGCAAAGAAACAAATCATGTTAACAGATAATCATCTATTGCTTATATGATAAAACGAAATCTGCAATATGCAGTGTCTATGATGTTTCTAAAACTTGTCACATAAAAAGGGAATAATTATCAGGTCTAAATGTTAAAAAAGGTAGGATTTGAATGAAATCTACAACATAGCAATGATTTCAAGTTCTCTTATGAAACTTACTCTGAGTTGTTTGGTGAACATGACAGTCAATCTTGGTCTGAGACCAACAATGAATACCTGAAAAAGATTAATATCACCAAAAGACAATGAAAGTATGTAAACAGAAATTATGCTACAATACATCACATGCACAGTACTGTATTCCAGTTTTGATACGAAAATATTTGAATCATATTGGGTCACTATATTAGATACTGAACTATAAAATCTCTAAAACAGTGCTTAGACTACAACATTGTTTCAAACAGAGTATAATACATTCAAATCATAAATGTCAGTTCATGTGTTTACACATGAATTGTGTACAAAAATCAAAATTTTCCTTCTCACAAAAAAATTTTGCAGAAATTTTTTATCTATACTTGATCAACAATAAACAATAATGTAACATTGAATATATTTTACACATGTGAGTATAGAGCATTGGGATTTCCTTCAAAGAATGGAAAAATATAAAAGCCAAAGAATGTTTACCTTGGAAAGAGTTGTCATGGCAAGAAGGGAGAAATCTTTGAGGGGGTGGCTAGTGATGGTGGTATCCATTCGAAGAGGGGCAAGAGCACAGACTTCACCTCGACTGAAAGGTAGACATGGATTGTAATTGTATAGTACATTCCGCCATAATAAGTCATAATCTCCATATCCTTTTGACGCAGCCGTCTTTTAAGGGCAAGAAGGGGATGAGATTTCCCATCAATCCAATCTTTTTTAACCTGCTATTAGTTTACACACATACATGTGTCATGAATGATTGATTCCTGTCATTTTCCATCCTTCTACAAACTACAAATTACCCAAGTGAAGAAAAAAAAAATGGAAACCTTAGGTTGTATTAATGACTACTGTATAAGCCAATATTTTGGCGTACAGATATTTTCGCGATTTCTGACCAGTTTGACACATTGGCGTGTTGTTATTTTCACGTTTTTTAAAGTGTTTGTACACAAATGAATTTGCATCATATAGAGTGGAAATTTCGCGAGGCCATAACCGCGAAATTAGCGAAAATAAAACCACCGCGAAAATTTCAGCTTATACAGTATTTATGTGAGGCTTCCTACTTTACAATTAACCATTGTTCTTGTAAACTCATTCAAGCAATACTTGATACATAACACTCTCCACTTCACTTTCTCAAACAAGGCAAATCCATGAATAACAGCTAGTGTATTTACATTTCAAAAAATTCCTCAGTATAAGAACTAAAACAATACAACTAATGGGCAAATAATTAAACATAAATTTAAGAAATAACATGTCTACTTACCTTCCTGAGAATAAACATCTTGATTCACAAGTTCTCATTCCCATTACTCTCCTAATTAAAAAAAAATGATAAGATTGGTATTTTTTATGTGCCAAAAGCATAATAACTCTTCTTTCCAAACTCATAAAGTTATGCAAAAAAGTACATTTACATAAAAATCAAAAGGAGTTATTGTATAAATGCCAAAATTACAATACCAAATCACATATGGATATTTCCCATCCAGAATGTTGATAATCATTAAACATAACATGAATATGAAAAATATAATTAGTTGTCGAGAATTATAACATTCCAGCTACACAAACAGAATTAGATAGGTCAAATGAAAACATGTATTGTGAAGTGATACTGATTATTTTCTTTGCTCTAAGCATGTCCACTGTAATGCAAAAAGTCTTTTCACCAATTCATATGACAAAAAAGTTTGCAATCTGTATGACAATTTGTCTGTATTATAAAATGCTTTTGGTACTCCAAGAGATTGGTTTTGTCTTCTGAACCAGAGAAATGGTTTAAAGTTATATTCAAAGTGCACTGATTCTATTAGATAGGGGGGCCTTGAACATAAAAGATGCAATTAGAGTTATGATGAATATAAATCGTACATCTACGGCAGGATGTGAAATAAATTTTCAATTTATCATATCTCTTTTATCTAATAACTTACTTCATGCTCAGCTCAAAGACAGATCCTCCTGAATCACTGCATATAGCCAAGGTTGGATCATCTGTAAACTGGTATGAAACATAATAATAATAATAATAATAATAATAATAATACAATTTATATGGCGTCTAATCCACTTTTAAAAAACATGCTCAAGGCGCAACAATGAAAAATATGTGAAGAAGTAGAGTAAATTATACAAGAGATACAATAAATACATTACTACTTATTGCACAATATTCTCATCAAACAGAAGAGGATCTGGCAAGTATTCATAAAGGTATATGAAGACCGATTATAAACATGCAGAAAACTGAAAAATTTTGTCTTTGGGCCACTGATGATTTATATGGAAGTCACATTATAATAAAGTAAAGTAGCAAATGAAATTGTTATATTGCTGGTGGAAAATGAGGTATTGCAATTCAATCATATCTGCTCAAAAACGGCAAGAAGTTATGACAATTAATTGTGATATTTTGCAAATTTATCTTGAATTCATAGTCTTTTTGTTTTTGTCACGGCAGATCAGGATGTGTCATTGGATCATTAGGTGGAGGTCAGATATATGGAATGACTGCAGAGGCACATATAAATGGGAAATATTTATAGGGTAAGAGTATGTGTACAAATGAGAATGTATGTGAATGAGAGGGCTAAGCCATGAAGATGGGCATCTGTTATCGTCCATAGAAACTTTAGAAAAAGAGGTGCGAATGTGTGTGTATGTGAGAGAGAGAGAAAGAGAGAGTGCAAGAGAAAATTACCTGAATGTGAAGAACAGCTGAGCCAGGCGGATGGGCATCTGTTATCGTTCGTAGTAGCTTGCCAGAGGTCAGATCCCACATGGTCATCTACAATGGGGGAAAATATACCGAAATTGAAACTCTAATTTCTAAACGAAAACCATTTATGAAAAATTATATCTCAGAGTTCCATGGGGAAATTCTCACTTTCAAAAGAAAGGTGTTCCATTGTTAAAACAAGATCTCTGTTATCTAACAAACTTAACTATATCATACACAATAAAATAATATGTGAATCTATTTCCAGTGTTTTGCACTAATATTTGATACACCAGATATAAAACAGGGTGCAGACTACAGATGAATCTTCGAATATGTCTATTTTCTGATCTTTATTTCTTTTTCATCTTACAACATAACTGTAAAAAGAAGAAATTTTGACAGTGTGGTAACCACTGAATACATTCTGAATCTTCTTTTTTGTATCAACAAGGCAAGTTTTATTTAAAATGAAGTATTTCTAAACAAAGACATCTAGGAAGAAAACCTCTGCTTCAAACGTACATAAAAACATCCATTTTACATGACTGAAACAGATTTCATTACAAGTGAGCATTTGAAAAATTCAAATACTGTTATTACCTGTCCTTTTGCAAAGCCAGCAAGTAACCTTGTGCAGTCATTATTGATACTGAGAGCTGAAACAGCACCATACTGAGCTCCAACAGCTGTGCTTCCAAGGCACCAACGTAGGACTTGTTTGGGATCTAGAATAACAAGAGAGATCGAGCAATAATTTGGTTGGGAGGATTAATTAAAATGGATTATAATTTTACTTTGAAACAAGAAATTTTGGCAGTCCTTCAACATCATTACAAATAATTATTCACAATGCTATCATTATGAACGTGTGTTGGTAGAACGTTGCAATTGAGTGCACATTGGAATGAACATTCTAAATTTGAGTAGTCTTTGCTTTAATTGCAAGAATGTGGAAGCAACAACTGTTTCAATCAAGCAGCACCAAACACTGGGTGACTTCAAGTACGGTGTGGAACGCTGGTGTTGGTGTTGCAGCAACATCAACACCAGCCTCAACACCAAACCTGAAGTCTGTCGGTGTTGGTTGCTGGTGTTGAATGTCGTCTGCTGAACCGAGGATCACGGTCGGTGTTGACGATTCACGTGCAATTTTCCCATCTCTCAACACCAACCCCTAGGGATCGGGAAAATTGCGACTTCAAGTTCGGTGTTGGTGTTGGTGTTGAAATCATGCATTGGTTTTCCACACAGAACAGTAGCAATTTTGCTCCGAAAATTTTTGACATGTCGGTGGTAAAATTAACTTTCTGGTCAAACTTGCAAATGAAAACTAAAACCAAATACTTTATTTTGGAAGGCGATATTTTTTCTTCTGGATTTTGAAAAAAATTGCACGATTTGTATGAATTAGAATAGAGTAATTTGAGAATTTCGGACCCAAAATTATTTTATCGTTGAGCCGTTCGCGAGGCTTTCTGCGAGCGCGAGTGACATCACTCAGTATCGTGGCTGGTGTTGGGCGATCGATACAGCGATCGTATCGCTTCTGTAAACTGACCAACGGTGTTGGAGCTCGGTTCACGGGCCGATCTGCTCTCTCAACACCAACACCAACACCGCACACAGTACTTGAAGTCACCCACTATGCAGCTTGCAGTCTACCGAAAAATTCTTGCAAAATCCCCTAACAGAACGCACTCAGCAGGTGGTTTTGGATGGAGTGAAGTCTGACCCAGCGAGAGTTTCATCAGGCATCCCCCAAGGGACAGTGCTCGGCCCCCTTCTCTTCCTGGTATACATCAACGACCTGCCAGAATGTGTGAGCTCAGAAGTCCGGATGTTTGCTGATGACTGCCTCCTCTATCGAAGCATCACCTCACAAGCTGATGCAGACACTCTCCAGGAAGACCTTAACCACCTACAAGAATGGGAAACCAAGTGACAGATGTCATTCAACCCCAGCAAGTGTGAAGTACTCAGAGTAACCAACAAGGTGAAGAACATTGTTCGATCTGTATACTCCTTGCATGGATTTGAACTACATCTAGTTGACAAGGCCAAGTATCTCGGAGTGCACATCAACTCCAAGCTTAGCTGGAAGCCTCACATTGACTACACCTGTAAGAAAGCTAATAGCACTCGAGGATTCATTCAGAGAAACCTACGTGGCTGCCCAAAGAAAGTTAAGGAACAGGCCTATGTGACCTATGTTCAACCTATCCTCGACTACTCTTCATCTGTTTGGGACCCCTACGTTCAAGAACAAATCTCACGCCTCGATATGGTTCAGAGAAGAGCTGCTCGATTCTGCATAGGAGACTACCATCCCAGACACAGTGTGACCCAGATGCTCCAATCACTGAAATGGCAGACACTCCACGAGAGAAGGGCCCACGTCAAAGTCACCATGCTATACAGAATACTTCTCGGTTTGGTTGCCATCCCTCCTGAACCACCTTACCTATACCCAGCAACAAGATCGTCTGGACGAAGACCAGCTCAGTTTCTTCATCAGCGGTGCAGACTCAACAGCTTTCAACACTCCTTCTTTCCCAGTGTCATCTGCCTGTGGAACGATCTCCCTGCCAATGTCACATCATCGTCTTCGCTTGAAGTATTCAGAAGACGACTGGTAGGGTTGACGCTGCGCAAGGACTAGAAGGAGGAGTCCGTTTTTACTCGCACAAGGAGCACTTTCAGCACAAACTTTTGTATAAATAAAGTCTAATTTGGAGCTCAATAATACAACACGACACACAAGCACCGCACAAAGTACGATATTACTCTTTCCAGAGGAATGTACTCACATTGGAAGAAGAAGTAGAACTTTTGGAGTAAACAAGCAATATCTTTCCACAGGAGATGACTAGAACGAACATGACCTATTATCCACAAATATCAAAATTTTACCTACCAAATACAAGAATAAGACCATGTGACGTCCCAACGGCTATCTGTATAGAGATTGCTATGGCTGTTGGTTTACCAGCATCAACACGATCCTGTAATAAATAAAAAGTAAAGGAAAAATCAAATTGTAGGATACTTTATCATGATGCTCAAATTGATTTTCAAACTTATAATTTCAGTAGGCAAGAACAAAGCGAGCTACATGTCCTTTGAATACACAATTCCTTTGTTCGTTAACAGTATAGCCTGTTAATATTACCTTAATCTTTTTTAACACATTGAAAAAATATATATATGGCATTGATCGCATTTTTGCACAAATCCACATCCTATGGTCGGTGCTCTTGTTTGTGTAAACTCAGGGAGTGTGCATTATATCGTTGCGGTACCTAGGCTGGTGACTTAGTCTATACAATCCTTACATTCTAAATAAAAGCAACACATAATGGGTTAATATTTCTCCTACTAGACTTGAAATCTTTGGTTTCACAAACAACACACATGAAAAGAAATTTTCTTTTAAGTATCAAGGAATCAAGCAAACCATTTGTCATTGTAATATATGGCCAATAACATAACTAATTTTTAGATTTAATGTATCTCTTTGGTCGACATTCTTCCATAGACATGCGATTAATATCTACGGTAAGTTTTCTGTTATAGGTCACAGATGATGCAATGATAATAATAATTTTGTACTTACAGCAGCGGATGATACTTGTGATGCTATACCTCTGAGTAATACATGTCTCAGGATAGATCCGTGGGCCTCATATTGAATATTCTTCTTTCTACAAAGGAAAATTGCAATTATGATAACATTTTTTAATATAAACAATAACATATTACAATTAGACAATAGCAAGCAAGGCATAATTTGTTTACATAGGAGACATCAACACTAAGGAATGAAAGGTGAAAATATACATCTCTAGTTTTATTTCAGTAGAGTAGCTCTTCAGTGATTTTTTACACTGTTTTGAGTGGGTGAACATTTCAATTTCTCTTAGAAAAAAACTAAAGATATTGATCAAGCCATTGAGTTCATGGGTATATTTATCTTTTATTACCGGTCAGGGAAATAACAAAATGAACAAATCAAGATTCAACCTTGTGTTCAACAAGTACCTATAGATGTAAAAGCAATTAATTGCAAATTACACGGAACAACTTAGCCTGGGTAACCAAGATCAAGGAATAATTTTCCTGGTATCCCATCACAATTTGCTATGCATTTTTGAAGGATTGCTATACCAAAGGTGTGTTGTTCAGCAACTTTTTTCACATAGGCCTGTACAGTTAAGTGTTGAAAATGATTAACTGCTACTCAAATGTGAAAAGTAAAATTATTCCCTGAAGAGCATTTCAGAGCAGTGGATACAATAATCGTTTATCATTATGTTTTTGCAATGGAGTATGTAACCTACTGGTGAGTTGCTGGTGATCTGTCAGGAGTTGCAGGTGTTCCCGAAAGAGAGACACTGTCCCCGCTATCAGGTCCAGTAGAGAAGAAACTCAGTGAATGATTGTCGGGCTCAAATGATTCCTCAGGCTGTACAGAAAAAAGGTGGTGAAATGAATAGCGAAAAAGGACCCTTCCTCTCCTGAATCAAATGGAATATCAAGATTAAATTCATTCTGTGTAAGTGCCTCTTGTGTCATGTCAGGAAATTTGTGATATCAAAAGTATGTAATATTAATCATTGAAGAATAATGTGTTTATAATAATACTTTGATGTAAATTAATGAAAAGCTAATTGTCTGGTGATCAATACTTCATTAAATACAGTTTCTTTAACGAGTCATGAAAATCTATCAACATAACTGGTTGTAAGAGTCAGTTCCATACATTTGATTATTGGTTACATAATTTAATACACATATTTAAAAAAAAACTGTATACTTTTGATTACATTCTTCACAAAGCATAAACATATAAAGTAAAGAGCTTACCTCATTCAGAATGCTTTCAAGACTTGGTGTTGAATTCACTTCTGGGATGTCAAATTCACTATCATCGATCTAAGGGAAAGAACATACATTTGTTACAAAACTGCTCTGGAAATACATTCCAAAAAGATATTTCCTGAAATAAAATAAGTGAAATTAAATGCAAGATTGTAACTGAAAAAAAAAACCATCCATAAGTATTCAGCAAATCTGTTTTAAATTCTCTTATTTCTGGCAAAACAATGTTTAGAAATTAAATACATTTTAATCTGATAACAATAATATTTCAAGTGTAATGCAATATTTCATGGTCATTGTGGCACTTCATATGAACAATGTTTGAATGACGTACAGCAAATTTGTTTGACAAAGCAAGAATTTTTTCAATAATGTACACCATGACAATTTACTAAAAAGATAGAGATAGGTGGGATGTAGTATCTAAAGAAGATAAAAGAAGATATTTACCGTAACATCATCAAGCGTATAGTCCAGTATATCCGTAGCTGCTATTGCTGCCTCAACCTCATCCCCAGAATCTTCCATACTGACAGATGAACTTACTTTCCTCTGTATGGTCTAGATTTCACTGCTGTAATTGAAATTTCAAAAATAAGGTAGAGGTACAGTGCAAAACAGTACAAGCAAAAATATTTTGTTTACCTGTCTGAGGTTTATCACTGGATCACATCTATTTCCTTGGCAGGGTTCTCCACTGGTCTTGACTTTGTCCGGGGGCTCATGTGTTCGCCGGACCCCACGGGCTGCGATTGGCAACATAAATTTGTGGTTTCACGCAGCGCGCGATTCTGGCATACAAAAAGTGCAGTCAGAATTCTTAGTCAAAAAAACCCAGGAACTAAAGTCACCAATAACTAGCGCTTTTAGCCAGTATTTAACTCAAATGTATGTGGGTAAAAAATGTTTGCAATTCAGAGTTGTTAGTAATTTGTATGAAGTATTCAATGTTAGTAAATGTATAGTGTTCTTTTTTTACATGGAAATATTGTTTGTTTGTTTTTTCATCGGGCCAAGAGGGCAAATGTCTTTCAGAAAGACAGAAAGAAGAATAGAGAAAGGAAACACATGTAAGCATGTTCTCTTTATATATTCTCAATAAATACAAAACAAATCATAATATGTCACCAAATCAGATGTATTCACATATACAAATGCCTACCAACCAGTCCGGATCATTTATTTTTTTATGTTTAAAATTGAAGAGGCCTACAAGATTGGGCTGGAGGAGATTTTCAGCAATCCAGGAGAAAATTTTTTGCAACAATGGCAGGCTCATAGATTGTTGGTTCAAATAAATATTTTTTGTATTTACTTGACATTCATATTATAATTGGATGTGAGATTTGATTCACAATAAATTTGTAAAACTTTTTTTTTCTTTCAGCAAATTGCATCAACATCAAATTCATCATCCGTCCAAATCTCAATTTGAACCTCATGAAAACTTCTTGAAATCCCTAAATATCACTTCTTTCATCACCCTGAAATATCTTAATATAGAATGCCATCATAATCACAGACACAGTATCAATAAAATTCGCCATGGAGGCAAGGTCACTCGGCTCGTAACTATCATTCACAGCAGGAGACCAACTCGCTCACTCTCACTCAACAACTGCACTCAGGAGAATCCCATTCACTACACACACAATGCTGGCGTGCAAAATAAACACGAACACCTCGGAAAAAAACTCACTAAAATATCACCCAAATAATTGTAATCACCAGAAATATGTTCACCTGAATTAAATGAATGATAAATCCTTTCACAGCAAAGCAAAGAAAACAGTTTCAATACAAAACAGAAATAGGTAAAAGATAAGAAATAGAGGAGAAGTTTACGAGCAAGAAATCGGAAGATTGGAGCTGGAATGAAGTGGTCACGTGATCTGACAGTTTTACGATCGTAATAGCTGCGATCGTGATCGGTCTTCTGTGGGGTCATCACACTTCCCGGTTTTTTATATTTTAGCTTGTAACTCGGCGCGGCGAGCGAGTCGAAACACGAAACCTGTTCACCTCGTCGCGAAAGAAGGATTTAAATGAACTTTTCCCCCAGTTTTTGCGTTTCTCTCTACTCATTTGTGTTGATGTTGTCTTCATTTCTCTTTTTTTTTATGGATTTTTTTTGTCTGAGAGTTGGGCGCGTCTAATTTTTGTCCGGGCGGGAGAATATTTGTCTGGGCGGGAGAAATTTTGTCCAGGCGGAAAACTGCTTTTTCAAATTTTGTCCGGGCAGAGCCCCCGGACAAAGCCGTTAGTGGAGAACCCTGCTTGGCTTTTAGTGATATCAGGTAGCAAAGACTTCTGGCTTGCACTGTTGGTTATCAAAAAGATCTAGGATTTCTTCAAAATCAAGTGGGAAAAGACTTCCTTATGTAGCTGTCATTCACATGCACCTGCACTTTCACAGTTCATAAAATTATACATATTTAGGGTCATTCTTAAATGAATATATATGAATGTGTAATCACGTTTTCATCCATCTGAAAATGACAAAATGGATTTGTTTTGAATGTCATCAAACACAGCATAATCAATTTCACTCATTAGTGATATCAGTGACTGAACGAAATCTGTCACTCCACTACACATCTTGAAAAGTGTGACTGTTCTGAAGGGAAAGAATTGGAAAGTGATCTGTAACTTATTTTGAATAATGTATTTTGTGCAAATTTCTGCATTGTTTTGTTTTTCATTTCTTCATTTAAACATGTGCTATAACTGATTGCTAAGCAGGTCTCGGGGTGAAGTGGGTATGGGGTTATAATTTTATAATTTTTGGCTCAAGTAAAGTTTTAGTAAAAGCAAATCCTTTTGTCCCCAAATTTCCAATGCAAATCAAAATGAACTGTAATATATAGCCTTTAGTAGTATTATGAACATATTGCACAAAAGATTGTAAGAAAAATGGATGAGTTTTTGTAATGATACAACCTAAAATGTGCATGTGCAACACAAACTCCATGTAGCCCACATTGGGTAAATCATAATTGGTGTTAATGGCTAGTTTTTATATTCATTTTGCACTAAATCACAATTAAACACCAAACATGAAATGAAACCAAAATTTAAAATGTGTTAGTGTTGACCTGTGATTTTAGCGACATAGTTCCTTTATGTTGAATTCTCAATCCTGCTTTAGAATAATGAAAAAATTAGGGAGCTAGGATCCTACACTGTACATGTAGGCTATCTGTATCTAATCTAGAATAGCACATTCTGGGTGTCAGTGTTTGAGCTCGATTTTAGCAGAAATTGATAATCTTTAACTTTAACACAAGCCACAATTGTTACACCAAATCACCCTGGAATGCCATTTGTCTACTTACAAAATGTAAGTACTACTACTAGTACTAGCAGCTACCTTTACAGTTGACTCATATCAGAAAGCATGATGGGATATTTTTCCAGTAAAAATTGTATACAACACAATTTTCCGGTGTACTAAAATGATACCCAGACATGCTTATCACGCTTGTAACACTAACAACCGTATAA
>BQKZ01000394.1:70281-80622 GCA_036244855.1 Temnopleurus reevesii
ACACACACACACACACACACACACACACAAACACCCACACACACACACACACACACACACACACACACACACACACACACACAACATCAGTGTCATTACAGTGTCTATTTGGACCTGTTTGGATAATGAAAATAATAGGCGCGATTTTATACGAGTGTTTCAAAGATGCCAAATATGATAGTGGTATTTTGTTGTGGTTTGAGTGATTTCTTATTTCAGTTCCTCTGCGAGGTTTATTCATCTTCCAGATTCGAGGACCAAGCCAATATATATAGGCTAAACACTCGACCCCGTTCGCAGCTTGAATCCTACTAAACCCTTGACCGTTTAGGTACGTACTTTGCCAAATTTGTACTGTTGTTTACCTACTGTAAGACAAAGATAATAATTACCGCATAAGCTGATCGAATTTTAGCTTGAGTTTTATTTTCCCGAATTTCGCAACGTATGCGATGGGCTTTACTGACTTTTGATAATCACATAATGCATTTATGTGATACAATTCATAGCATCCAAGCTGGATTCGAACTAGCAACCTAAAGGGCCAGTAACATAACTACTAGACTACCGGTGCTCTTTGGTACCATTATATCCCTCAATAAATTCAATCAATACTCAAAACTTCAAGGTTAAAATTATTCTAATGGTTTGAACCTAATCACTGGAGCATGCACTCCAGTGGTACGGTCAAGTGATTATGGCAATTGTCTAGTACCCAGAGACCGAGGGTTCAAATCCAGGCCGGGTGTTGTGATTTCTTTCACGGCATCATGGTCAATCTATTACATTACATTGTATAACTTCTTTAACCCATTATGGGTCATAAGAAACAAATGAACTTATTTATATCTATCAGGACGGATGGTAAAACAGCACTCCATCCCGCCCACCAACCCACATCATTCAAAGTGAGCGGTGAACTTTACTTTCGTTTAGCATTTATGCTGTATAATAAATCACAGCACCCGAGCGGGATTCGAACTAGCGACCTAAAAGGCCAGTACCATAACAAATAGACCACTGAGTGTTCTTTGGTACCATTACCATCATGACCATTGTTACATCCCTCAACAGCTTTATTCAATACTCTTAACTTGATGGTTTAAATTATTCTGATGGTTTGAACCCTACCACTGGAGCAATCCGGTGGTACGGTCAAGTGGTTATGGCAATTGTCTAGATACCCAGAGACCGAGGGTTCAAATCTCGGCCAGGTGTCCTGATTTCTTTCACGGCATGGGCAATATATTACATTACATTTGAAAAAAAAACCATTGTGGGTCGTTTGAAACAAATAATTTTTTTTTGTTAATCCAGACGAATGGTGAAACAGCACTCCATCCCGCCCACCAACCCACATCATTCGACATGTTCGAAGTGAGTGGTGAACTTTACTGTCGTTCACTGAGTACTGAATAGCTCTCAGCACCCGAAATTGATTCAAACTAGCAAACTAAAAGGCCAGCACCATAATTACTAGACAACCGGGTGCTTTTTGGTACCATTACATTCCTAAAGGGATTCATTCAATAATTATTCTGATGGTTTGAACCTTACCACGTCACTAAAGCACTCCGGAGGTACGGTCAAGTGGTTATGGCATTTGTCTGGCTACCTAGAGGTCGCGGGTTTAATTCCCGGCCGGTTGCAGTAGGCTACGTGGTATCTTGCACGGCATCATCACTAATCATAGGCAATCTATTACACAATTTAAGCTTTTTAACCCATTATAGGTCGCTAAAGAAACAAATAAATTAATTTCTTTTAAGTAATCGGTTGTTGAGTGAAGAATGATAAAACAGGAGAGGGCACTCCATCCCGCCCACCAACCCACATCATTCGAAGAAAAGAACCATCCATTCATCGGTGCCTAATCAATAGCCACTTCATAATCAAGTATGTACTTACACCGACATAAATTATTCGAGGAATTTAATTTCTACCTTCAAAACGTAAGATGCAAAACAAAGAAATCTATTAAGAAATGTAAACTAATACAATACTGAAGAAGTCAATTGCACCGCTAATATTGATAAATCCAAGTTGTTTAATGCAAATACAATAACAAGTGTTTGCTCTTGTTCCATTCATAAGCTATAAACTTCTCTTACTGTATTGATAGTTTACAAGTAGCGCATGCTCTCATGGCGTGCCCACGTTCTTTACCGGCTAAATAAGTCGGCAGTATTCTTTCCACTATGATAATAAAATTTAAAGAATCATAATGTCTAGATTTAAAATAGGGTGGATACGCCTGGACCACCTCATCTATTCGTTTATTTATCTACTCATTCACAATAAATTAATCAAAGAAAAAAAAATGAATGAATCGATAATTAAGTAAGTAAATGAATTAATAAATCAAATAAATGAGGTAAGCCAAATGTGCATTGGGTGTCAATTAAAATGTATTTATATATGCTCAAAATGTAAATTGTTTTTTAACAGTTTAAAATCAACTGGGACTACCTATACAGTTTTGTATCGTACTCATTAGGAGTTTTAATATGGTACTTTAAGACACTTAATTCGAAGAGTCAAACTGGCTCACTTTCATAATAACGGGTAAGACTGAAAATATCATATTCACAATCTATATGGAATATATATCACATTAAATATTTTCGAATGAATAGAAATTATAATTTCATTATCCTGCTGTTCTTACAGGCATATGCAACCCTTTAGAGATTCTACGGAATAATTCAATGTATTTTTGTCAGCCAATTTAGTGAGGAACATGGTCGACGGTCCAATATTCAAATTTTGACGGTCCTAAAAAACACAATTTCTTTATGCGCGTACAGGTGTAGCTTAGCGCCTCTGGGACCACAGGCCTGGGAAGAAGCAGAAGACGTTTTAAATCACAAAAAAAAAAGGCTGAAAACCTTCTTGCACCTTCTGGGTGGGAGGGAAAATCTGATCAGATCGCCTAGTTGTGCGTACGTTTTTCAATTACTTGTTCATTCAGCCCGTTCTTTAAGTCATTAAGAGTGGCTTCGTCAAGAATGATACTCAAAATACTGTAATGACGTTAAAAGAGCTTGAGCCTTCGATACTATCAGAATCTTAATCATAAGCAACATGACAAGGAAATGAAGTGAACACACATACATGAGATATCGTCCTACTTCGTGAATCGGGTTGTTCCATACAGCCCGATGCACAACCATGTACATCCTTTGGCTCTATAACTGAATAGCTCCCTCTTAAGGCAGGCGAAGGTCATTAATTGAGCCCTCGCAACATCACTTCAACGTAGGATGGCTTGATCATTAATTAAAATCAATCATTCCCATTTTTTATTCATAAAAGAAAATGATAATGTTTTCACAAGATATCCATGATTTTGATATTAACGTGGTTTTCAGTGATGGTTAATTGTGAATGCAATGCCTATTTTTCATTAGATTGAGTGCCATTGTCAAGCTATATTCATCGATATTTTATTTCACATTTATCATGTACACTATGAATTGGCCAATGTCCTATAGATAATGTGTGTCCTTCACTAAAGTAAAATGTGATGAATCACTTATTGAAAGATAAAATAATATCAAATTCACCTTTCCAAATATAAGACAAAGTAAACAACATGCATGCAAGCGTGTAGCCATATGGGCGGCGGAGGGGCGGTCGACTACGCATTTTTTTGGTGGAAAACATGAGGTTAAAAGGGAAGTTAAATGTAGCTCTTCCAGTTAATGTTTCAGATCAGTTCATTCAGAGGTTACGATACACAGAGAAACAAATCGCCCACCTGCATATTGTTATTATAGAGGGGAAGTGATCCCACTCTTTACTACATGTATTTGGGTTATTGAACTATATTACCGATGGGGTTCCTTTTTTTCAATTGACAAAGTCAAAGACTTTCAAAGACAGTGCATTTCATACCATGGACTTATCACGCAAGGAGTACTTTCGTACGTCAGAATATTATCAAATTCATTGCGATTGTCTCTATCATTATATTCCACCATGTTTCGTCCCTTTGATTTCAAGAGGTCCGCCGCAAATAAACTGGGCGGACCAAATTGGAAATATGAAATTATGCACAAGACATAAAATGAATCGGAAATCATGGGGAAGCAATAGTCCTGGATTGAAATCAATAATTCTTGGTCCATGGACCAACCTTCAAGGTCTTGGTATAACTTGCTCAAACCGTGTGAAAGAGCAATGTGTGTGTGTGTGTGGGGAGGAGGGGGAGGGGTTGGGGGGGGGCTCATGACCATAACCGCCCTCCCCCGTTAGATCTGGGGGGCGCCAAATGTTAGTTCAAAATGGCGCAGGTTTGCAAGGTCACCAACTGTTCGTTTTTACTGATGAAATTCTGTTGAAATATATATTACTGTTATAGAAGACAAACATATTCTTAAATCATGGGGAGAGTAAGCACTCCTTTGTTAATGATTCGAAACTCTACCGAAACCAAGCTGCATGTCCTCATTAAAATTCACAGAATGGGAAGTCGGCGGATCTCTACAGATCAGGGAAACAATCGCATCATATGTCTTTGTGTAATAAGTCCATGTTCATTATCATCACAAAGATCGGAAACTAGCTCTTAAACCCAAAATATCGAGACATATCCAACATACAACTGTGATTAGGGGGTGTTTTCGCGTTATTTTTCGGAACTAGAATTTATTTCCATACGCCCCGTATCCTGCTTTACATTGTCCTCCGTCATGAAGTTGTTATTTGTGGGAAATAACAAATAATATCCTAAGTTGATAAAGAACATTAATCCCTTCTATCAGCAATTGATAATTTCCATATACATGTACATGTATATGTATCGTGTTATTCATCTGTCATGAAAGATGGGGGAATAATTCTGCAAAACGTAAAATAAATATAGATGCTACATTCTTCAGTGGTGAAAGTACAGACTTCTACATCTCTGGACGAGAGATATATCCAAAGCAACTTTTGGGTCATAGGTGAAAGGGTAGTCACACCAACAGACTGACCACACCCTGCTCTCAAACCGCATAAACGAAATTGTAATTATTACTGTCCTATTCCGCTTGAAATCAGATGTGTGAAGGTAATTTTCTGAATCTCAATCGTACAAAATCATTGATTAAACAAAACAGTTTGGCAACAGGCTGGTATCAGCCAGTAGATGTGACCACCCCATAAAGACATATACGTTACCCACACTCCATACTACTGGAAGTTTTTGGAATGAATGGTAAAATCAGAAGAAAGCGGAAGAAGAAACTGGCACCATATATAATCACCATACATAACAATCAATCATCATCATCATCATCATAATGAACAACATTATCACCATCATCAGCAGCGGTAGCAGCATCATCACCACCATCATCACCATCATCATCATCACCATCATCGTCACCATCATCATCATCATCATCACCATCATCATCATCATCATCATCATCATCACTATCATTACCATAATCATCATCATCATCACCATCATCGTCACCATCATCGTCATCATCATCACTATCATCGTCATCATCATCATCATCACCATTCTCATCCTCATCCTCATCATCATCGTCACCGTCATCATCATCATCATCATCATAGTCATCATCACCATCATCATCTTCATCATCACCATTATCATCATCATCACTATCATCATCGTCGTCATCATCATCACGATCATCGTCATCTCATCATCATCATCGTCATCATCATCACCATCATCATCCCTTTCATCGTCATCATCATCATCACCATCACCATCCTCATCCTCATAATCATCACGATCATCGTCATCATCATTACTATCACCGTCATTATCATCATCATCATCATAATCACCGTAATCATCATCATCATCATCATCATCACCATCATCATCACCATGATTATCATCATCATCATCACCATCATCATCATCATCATCATCATCATCATCACCATCATGACTATCCCCATCATCATCAGACGAACAAGACAAAAATGTTCCATCGCAAAATTATGTTCCTCCTTTGTGAATTACATGTAAATAGCTTCTTGTAGAAGACTTTTGTTATAATCTGAATGTCATAATTGTAAATAAAACAGGAGGCCTGGATCACTCCAATTTCATTCAGGATACGCAGATTTTCATCATTTTTTTTGTTGCTAATAATTCACTTCAAAAGGCTGATACATAATGTCCAATTAAAATGATGAAAATGCACGTGGTTGAACTATCCAGTCCGTCTTTTTTTTATTTCCGCATACGGCATCTGGTTTTTGTACTCAGTTCATTGGTATAATTCTTATACAACTCACAAAACGCAATTAATTGACAAAAGGTTAACAGAATTTTGTGACGAGTCATTTACGAATCTGCAAGTCGAGGAATGGCAATTTGCTGCATTGGTCGTCTTTGGTCTATACTAATTTGGGCAAAACTGAATTGAGAATGTTTAAACCCAGCATAAAAGTGAGCTAAAATTTCATTTCATCCACAAATGTTTGTTGATCTTTAAACATTTGCTTAAAAAATTTAAAGGATTAGACTCAAACTCAAACAATTAAAACGGACCTAAATTGGCTCTTTTCCAATTTTTGGATATGGGACGGTTCAGGTCCATGATGGCTTTGATACTATTTCCATTGACCCATGCATATATATGTTAGACATGTCTAGCGTATATGTGACTTGGCCTAAGAGTTGCCACATCAGGGGCCTGTAACATACGATTAATCAAACATTAATCGTATCTTTATGATACATGTTTTGCCATAGACTTACGAGAAATATTTATCGTAAGTCTGATTGTATCTTTTATGTTACAGACCCCTGGGCCACCAGGGAGTGCTTGTGAACGAGTAGATGCACGACGCCATTTGTATTCTAGAGGGTGGCGAAGGAAGCACCTGGTCGTACAATAAGATCCTCCATGTGAACAGAGCATTGCCATCCGAAATAGTTTAGTACTTAGAGCGTGTGGGCTTAAAACTGCCCCCGTCACAACCACGAAGGAGTGTATGTGACCGCATCAAGAAATACACTAAACAGCCTTGAAGTACATTTACGGTTTTATTTAATTTGCCATATTTATATACAACTCTTCATTGTTTTAATTGTACTTTGAACAAAATATCAATATTACATGAATGAAATCAGAGAATGAATGCAGGTTATTCGTCTTCAAAGTGTTATGTTTCTTCTTGAGCATTTTCATGTAGTATACACTGTGGTCATAATTGTTGCCTTATAGTCAAATGGATTTGTAGGTGATGCTTCTCGGGGACATTAGAAAGATATACATGTATTTTACTTAACGTTAAAAAAACATTCTGCCGGATATTGATTTTTGTGGAATAACCGCTAAAGCATCCCCCGTAAAACAAAAAATGTCCTATTAAAGATCAATCATTTACGGTCCGGATAAAGTCCAATCATTGAAAAACATACAAATCAATTTAAGCAGGCACCTGGCACATAATTTAACATTCAGCATTGACTGGTAAACGCTTTAAAATCCACATTTAATTAGTAAGTTATAATTTAACATGCCCCCGACTTCCACCGAGCAACATTGTGACTTTTGAAAAGTGAACCTTTGAATTCCACATGTCCTCGCTCATGTATTTATCATGTTATTTATACACAGAAATCGTACAATCATTAATAAGTTCTTCCCAAATTGCCTTTCCTGGAATCCCCTCGGGGGCAAGTACACGTTAATGAAAGAGATTCATTTATGCAAAAGAACCACTCTACAGGCATCCCAGAAAGTGGATTGTACTTTTTTTCAGAAAAGACATCGTGGATTCATATTCAACATTTCATACGTGGTATGTCATGTTCAGGTAAATTTTTAATCAAAGACTGTTTTGAGTTTATAATCATTCTGCACTGTCCTACTTGTAAAGCTACAGCAAATTTGATAATTTTCTTTGGTAGAAATATAGACTGGAGATTGTAAATGTAGATTTTATTTTGTTTAAATGCTAACAATGATAATTACATAAGACTGTTTACAAAACTACAAAATCAAAGCAGATCTCATAAAAGCAGAATAACTGGAATTTTTTTTGCAAAAATACAGACCAGCGATTATTTAACTCAAAATGATTTACATTGACAATGATAATTATGATCAAATTCAAACATGAACGAATTCCGTTGCATAAACATTTCATTTCCACAATAACTACTCAGAATTCCAATTAAATGTGGTCTGCATTTTTACAGCATTCTTCTGACGACAGTGATGCAATCAAATTATGCAACTTCTTGCAGTGCTTTTAAACAGTATATATCTAAAACAATATTCATGTTGCAAGTGATGAATATAATATTATCTATGTTACACGTAAAACTTCTAGGACATATAATAACAGTACTACGCAGGAAAATTACTCAACCTTCCTTCATGTGCATTTTAATTACACATTATTAATGTTATCGTCATATCGAAATAGTGAATTCCTGATTAAGACATATTTGATGATAAGTTACGAAAAATTGTCTGAACAAATATAGACCCGTGACTACTTTACTTCAGATGATATACCATGACAATACTATAGGCACATGAAACGTAATAGTTAGATGTAACTTTTACCTTAAATAGTATCTAACAATTTACATTAATTAAATGCGGTTTGTATTTTACAGCAAATTTCTGACGACATTGGTGCAACAACACTGCTTTCAAACATTATCAAGTATTGATTAAATTTTGAAGAGATTATGTGTACAAATTCGAGTGTAATTTCTTTACCTTCAGGAAACAGTGCTGCACCAGAAATCAACTGTACGATTTATAACTCGTGTGTATCTAAACTTCATATTATCAATGATTTATTCATAGGAGACTTAGCAGTATAAAATGACAGAATACCTGACAGCACCAAGGTTGGAAGTAATTTGACTTTAAAAATACAGACCGGCAATAATATTTCACCATGACAATAAAGTCTATAATGCATGTACAACCATGTGCGTATAGTTGCATTTAACATTTATAATACATTAGTAAGTGCCCCGATTTACAACTAAATGTGGTCTGTATTTTTATAACAAATGTCTAAGGCCACTGCTGCCGTGAGATTTTCCAATTTCATGGCGCTTTTTTTGACAGTTCAACTTCAAGTTTAATTTCCACTAACATATAATACAACGTCAAATTAAAAATAGAAAGCAATACAAAAATTACTGTATATACAAGTACAGGGGCCTGTAACATAAAAGATGCAATTAAACGTGCAATAAATATTTATCGTAAGTCTATGGCAAAACGTGTACCAAAGAGATGCAATTAATTGCAAGATTAATTGCATCTCTTTTATGTTACAGGCCCCAGATATGGTAAGTCGAGAAAATAAACAATTACAAAGAATCAAATTCTTTCTTTTTATCTCAATATTGATTAAAAAATAACATGCGATAAATTGGGGGGGGGGGGGGGGGAGGGGGACCTGCTTGTGTTATGGTGACCCGAAATAAATACGTAATTATCTTTGCTCAATTGAATAGTGTTACAATATATAATCAGACCACAATAAAACATTAATTTAGCAAGAACCCGAGTGCACATACAGTTTGCTACATCCTAAAACCAAGATATTATAGCAATAATCCTAATAATAATAACTTTAATAATAGCAATAAAATGATAATAAAAAAACAATAACAAAAAAAAATATTGATAAGGGAAAAATGTGAAATTAGAGAAAATGTTTTGGCCGCAGAAAAAATAGACTGCTCAAGTAGAAGCTACAGCGGTTTCCATAATAAATATGTGGTTACAGTACACTCGTGGGAAAATATTATAATATTAACCACCGAAATTTACAATTCAGTACGGTCTTGTAAAGCAATCTTTCCATTGAATCTTCTGCCAACAATTTAATGAAATTTCACATTTTATCAGCCTTTCTTTTCAACAGTGAAATTACAGCAAATTTGATGGCAGCTGAATTCAAGAAAAATAGTATATATCGAATTATAGCAATTGAAGCAATTACCCTAACATTTGTCCTCATGGGCAATTGTTACAATGGTAAACACCAATACATCAGGAGCAAGGAATTTCAACAATCTATGTTTTTCTGGCCTCTTTTCTTCATTTCTTTAGATAAAGATATTCATTTACTTGTACTTTTGTTATCAATAGTTGTTCCTGATTGATTCTATTCTTTTTGTGACTTTGTATACGGTAAGTTTAAAGCCCATGTATAGTTTTGGTTAAGATTAAAGAAATGTGAATTTTGGGGATATATACCATGGCATATAGTTTCTATACACATTTCAAGATCATAGCATATTTTTCTACGAGCGAATTCTTTTGAAAATTTGAATTTGACCGTTAAATCGTATTTAGCGCCCTCTCTTGGTTATAA
>BQKZ01000394.1:80952-134260 GCA_036244855.1 Temnopleurus reevesii
TACATTGCCAATCTATAAAGTGATGTGTCATGTCATCATATAAAACATTGCTTATAAATTCACATTTTGTATGAGCCCACTGATTGCAGAGTGTACATTGTAAGGCCCTTTGGTTGCACGTTACATTTACTGAACATTTAATACAAGGGTAATGCCTAACCATTTATCCCCTAAATAAAATACAACAATGACTACTAGTAGGTGGTGAAAAATGAGAGAAAAGGAGGGATAGATAGAGGGGAAGTAAAGACTGATGCAAAAGTTGGAGAAGGATTTAAACAATTATTCATTGAAATTTATTTCTACTATAAGAAATTATGTTCAATGTCTTCTGTTTACTAAACGAAATAGATTTTCCCGGTTAATCTCAAATGTTTCAAAGTAATTTTATTTTGCGCAAAATGCGCAGGGATCGTTCGTGATATTTATCGAATCGTTAAATCGCTTGTCATGAGAACAGTTGTCGGAAATTGGCTGAAAAAAACATATAAGAAGAAATTTGATGTCTCGCATAATTCTAAATCAATGGCTGCATTTTGATTCGATACACATATTGACAATTTCATTCTTAAATGAACAAAAAGTATGGATTCCGTATGACGTCAGTACTGTCTAATTATTGATTTCAAATTTTCATTTTCACACTCTTTAACAGGAAAAAAGGTATATGGCTTCATTATAGCGTATAGATAATGTTCGCATACCGGTGACGCCTTATCATTTATTTCATATTTTCAACTTCACACTAGCTCTTGCTGAAAAGTATATGGCTTCTGGTGCGGTATATAGGCCTATAAAGATCCTATGCATGTCGGTAATGAATTATGATATGTTTGACACTTTCACACTTTCATCTTTACACTTTACAAATTGAAAAAGTATGGCTTCTTTATGACGTGAAGATCACGTCAGACAATTCCTTCTAAATAAATTTAAATTATCAACTTTACACTCTCTTATTTAAAAGTATGGCTTCTGTATGACGCAAAGATAAAGACGTATAATTCCTCCTAATTTGGTTCAATTTATCAACTTTACACTCTCTTGATAAAAAGTATATGGCTTCAGGGTGAAGAAATTATTATACATGTCGATTATGCCTTAATGTTTCACACTTTCACATTTACACTCTTTAATTGAAAAAGAAGTATGGCTTCAGAATGACGTGAATATCACGTCGTATAATTCCTTCAAATTTGTTTCAAATGTTCAACTTTGCACTCCCTGATTAAAAAGGTATATGGCTTCTTAATAACGTAAAGATCATACATATCGGTAATACATTATAATGTGTTTCACACTTTCACATTTTCATATTTACACTCTTTAATTGAAAAAAAAAAGTATGGCTTCAGAATGACGTGAATATCGCTGCGTTTAATTCCTTCAAATTTGTTTCAAATCTTTTAACTTCGCACTCTCTATTAAAAAATTATATGGCTTCTAAATGACGTTAATATCATACCTGTCGATAATCCGCTATGATGTGTTTCACACTTTCACATTTTCATCTTTACACTCTCAAATTGAATAAGTATGGCTTCTGTATGACGTACAAATTACGTAATACAATTCCTTCTAATTTTGTTAAAATCATAAGTAAAGATCATGATCATGAACCTGCATCAATTAAGAATCGCTTCATTCCAAGAAAGACGACACCGTAAAGTATTCGAGGAGATTTTCACACTTTCACATTTTCCACTTTACACTATTTTAATAGAAAAATTATGGCTTCTGTATTACGGAGAGAATACGTCAGTAACAACCTTTGTTTATTTTACACCTTCACATGACAAATGTTTTATAACATATAGCTTCAAAAGAAGATACATATATGGAATAAGTCGCCTACACATCTCAGACGGGGACGGAACACATATAATTAAATTTTGTACCAAATGACTGCACGCTACTAATTATATCACGCGATACCGTACAAAAATATTTCTATAATCAAAAGAAATAATAATATAAATTAGACGACAGATGTTCCTGCAATATTTTTCATATGAGCCTTAAAATGAACTATTGGTGGTTCGGAAGAGTCCCATGAGATGGCAGGAAAATAGTCCGAATGGGATTTTAGAGCCATTTTCCCAGTCTTGTGCAAAACTCCATATCCCAACATGGTCAAGCAAATTTATAGGTAGTTTAATTTTCAGACCCTTTGTAGGAAAATGTGTAGAAAGACCACCCTTCATATTTCATGAAGATGAAGGAAATAAGATGATCCACTAAAACTTTCAAGTGTGAATGTTACTGTTCATAGCACTTATTGTTGATAATTTTTCATTTTCCTTTTTTTTTACACGCAAGTGAACAGGGATGTAATTGGTGTGAGGTCAAATATGATGAGAGGTACACCTGTGATTACATGCTTATCACTTCAATACGCCAGATATCTTCAGCCCCTCCAGACAAATAGCGCTATGCGAGTCACATCTGGGGCCTGTAACATAAAAGAGTTACGATTAATTCAAAATCTATCTATCTCCATTGAACAGGTTTTGCCACAGACTTACGGGTATACTCTCTTCCATCATTCAATAATATCAACTCATTCATCAACAAAAACAATATTTATAACAATATTCAGGGGGGAAGCCTGCCAGATAGACTGAGCCGGCGTTTATTTGAAACATGTTGTTGTTGCTTATAACATTGCAATTCAATCTAAACTTTCGAATCGTACAAAATTGGTTCTAAATGTTTATATTTACAGTCTTTTCGTTATAAAATTCTTTCTCGCAGTTTAAGAAAAAATATACAATAAATTATGTTAAACATGCACGTTAAACATTAGAAGACGTAAATTCGATTGCTGAACAAAAAGCATGACTACATTTGTGTTGAAAATTTTGTTCGAATTAAAACATCAGTTAAACTATTCATTGAACACTCATATTGTGTCTTCTTTTTATCCTTGCATGGAGCTTTTGTCTTTATAAAAAGCCCCATGCCGGGATCCTTTCCCTAGGTTGAAAAAACCAGAGATAAACCTGATAAGGGACAAATTCTCTGGAAAAACCTAATGGTAAAAAGATCCTTTAAAAAATTAACGTTTTGTATGATATAGCCATACATTTTGGACATTAATTCGTTATTTTGTGAAATATTGTTGTTCGGTCGTCTGGCAAAGCTAGAATGAATCATTTTCAACCTCCTTCCCTTCTGCACATTCCGACCCTTTTCAATACCAATACAATTGAACTTCCCAACCTATTCTGATTCGTTCGCCCGAATCACTACATCTTTCAATATTACGTAACATTTCTGGAAACTCGTATACAACATTTTCTGGCTATACGTTGTAACGCAAGAAAATACAATTAATATTTATCGTAAGTTTAATTGCATCTTTTATGTTACAGGCCCATGAATAAATACTTTCTAATAGAAAATTCTCAGTGCGTGGAATATTTGACCGATATAATAAGCTGTATCTTTGTTGTAAACGATAAATTAGAAGTGAAATTGTGATACAAAAAAAATAACTACGTCATAGCAAAAATTTTGTTCAAGGGAAATCGCACAACACTACTCCCACTTTCTTCTTAACTGCATTAATTAGATCGTAATCATTACTGATATATTCCGGTTGAAAGCTCATGAATTCGCTGGTAGCTAAAGTGGTAGCTAAAATGTCGTGGATCTGACTATTTCCTTTCACTCAGAGGGTCGTGGGTTCAAATCCCTCTTAATAAGACATGAGCCCACACATTGCTGCACTTAACCAAGGTGGAGTGAGGAGCTGGAAAGAGTGTGTTCCTTGAAAAGCTTATGCTCCTAAAACATGCACACACGAACAAAAAGGGTGCATACAGGGTGCAAACCTTTGAAAAAAAGTGCAATCTACGGTAAAACTCGAAATAGTGCAATATAAATTATTATTATTATTATCATTATTATTATTATTTCACACTTTTAAAATAATTTCAAGGAGTAATTTGAAGAGTGTGCAGAATTGTATTCCTTAGTCAAACGGATGCTGTCTTATAAAATGCAGTCTTTGTTTGATTATTCAAGCCTGAAATAAAGTAAATATTCTATCTGTTGTATCATGCTATTATTTTGTGGAAACATATTCATCTGAAACTATTTCATTTTCACAAACGGAGCTGTTCTGTAAAACAAATTTACATTTTTTAAACTCCCAGTCATTGACCAATGAACGTGATTACCAAATTATCTGCTCGAGGCTAACGACAGCTATGATGTCCTAATGTCCATCGATCAATCAATAAGAGCTTGCACGTAGCTCTGTTGATAAATCATCTGGCTTGGAATGAAGACATTTTTTAATGCAGATTCAATCCCCACAACTGCCGCGATATATATTTTATTTTTTTTAACGAAAATAATGGTGCAACATTGCATCCTAAAAAGTGCTCTCAGCGATGCATTTCGCACTCTGAAAGGGTGCAAATTTATTTATTTTTTGTAGTGAGCAAATATGGCAAATTCATTATACAAAAGTACAAACGCCTTTTGACTTCCCGTTCGAAAGAAAGATTGTGAGGTCCGTCTGGTACAAGGATTGTCCCTTCAGGATAAAAACCACAAGTAAGAGAAAAATACCACCTACAATCATTAAAAAAAAGCTAAAATCATTTAAAGCAAGTATGAAAGAATGAATTAATTAGCAACATCATCGGATGATTGGAAGTTATAACCTTAATCGGCAGCAAAAAAAAAAAAAAAAACTCAATAAAAAGTGTCTTCTCCAAAATGGTCACCGATATATAATAATCAGAAGAATTTTTCTCTTTCGTCACCTCATCAGACAACACAGGGTGTTTAATAAATAAAATTAACGTCAACCTTGTAAAACAGCAATAAAATCCTTCTAGAATGAATCCATACCAGCCACTTAGAATATGCACATCATTTCGTTAAATCCTGATACAATCCCATTACTTCCGCACATGCCGAAAGTGATGCAGTTCGAAGGAAATAGAGGCCATGGTGATGAGAAACGAAGTATCCATCCGGGAGCAAGCGAAGTGTCATCTCCGAGTCGCAATGTTACACGAAATATTCACTTTGGCCATAAAACAAAAGGAAGCACGGTAAAAGCTCATACATCGCTCCCAGAGCATTGAAAATTACTAGAATGCACGCAATTTTATGAGGGAAAAACACTCCTTCACCGTTTTACTATTATGATGCTGAATTCCATATATTCCTCAACTATGATGTTTCCAGGCAAGCCTCCTGTGATGAAATGCCGCGTTCTTTGGGTATAACGAAGATTAATACTACACTCTGGCACTTGGGTGACGGGACCTGGTAGCTCATCTCAATATTTTCACTAAATCACTCCAACATATATATACGTTTCTGCAGCCTAATCCTCCCTGTCCCAGCTCTTCTCCCTCACCCACGTTATAACCCACTTCAGCATATGCTTTATATGCGTATTTCCTTCATCCTTTCTCCTTCTCTTTACACCTCTCCCTTATTCCCTATCAGACACACGTTACATATAATTCTTGCGACCTTTTCACAGTGGGCCGGGGGTACCTGGTGATGTTGTCATGACAACACAAGTGCGTCAATGGTCCAAGTTTCGAGGGGCCAATGTTCGGGATCTGTATTTCCAGCCGAAAAGTACCTACAGCCCTTTAGCAACTTCCATGTCGTGTCTAACTCCGTTGTATTTAGCGTTTAATTAATTCAATACACATGCTTTCCTCAGACTAATTTGAATAAGTCTTCACATACACTCTATGATCAGTGGAATGGGTTTATGTCTACAAAATGAAATCCATGAGATGATTCTGCTGGTATTAATGTAATAAACCGAGACTGTCTTATTTGAACTTACTGAAACATGAAAATATTATATATGTAGGCCTACATCATTTCAGAATATGTGAACCAAAAGACTCGCTGAATTTTAGAACAGTCTTATAAGGGGCGCCAAAACGTTGAAAGGAGGGCGCCAAATTTGAGATGAAGACCCTTTTTTTTTGCTTGTCAGCTCAGCTCAGAGGGGGAGGGGGGGGGGGGGGCCAAATTTTGGCCCCGCCCCCCCCCCCCCTCCCCGGGTAACAAAATCTTGGGTGCGCGCATGATTACTTTTGTTTTATATCTATTCTAACTGAAATGATTATTTTGTTCTCCCCATTTCATGTCCTTGCAATTCCATCAAAAAATTGTCTGACGACGTGGTTGCTCCGGGATTTACTACTGATAGATCGGTTTATTTTATGCTTTGTATTTCAAAACAACCCGATTGCTTTCATGGCTTCTTCGCAGAAATGTGAATACGGGGGTGTTGTTCAAAAGTTGTAATTGTTCGCAAGTTGCAGTTGATCGGAACGTACCGATCAAAATCATTGTTTCATGCGCGTCTTGTTAAATGCGCATGCTATGCGCAAATGAAATGTGCGTTACAATTTATAAAGTTGCAGTTGATTTGCAGTTGATTTTAAACAACTCTCCTATCTATCGAGCCCATAATGCTCCAACCTGATGAAGGAAATCCTCCACATCAAACTTCTCTCTCTTTCTATCCTGTGCCAGTCTTTTCCATCTGACACCATCGCATTCCGTGATGTCGTCCATAAAAATGATAAGTGTGAAACTGAAGCATTCATCATTATCATTATCACAACAATTTTATAAAATTATATTTTCTAAAATTAAATCGTTTAAATTGACAACGAAATTCCAACAAAACAAATAGCAGTCCTGAATTGATGTGCTAGAAATTGTGTGTCATTTCATTAATCTCAAATAAAGGAGATATAGATTTGTAAATATTATGATACTAAGTAAAAGCGTAGATGAAAACAACAACAACATTAAAAGAAGACATAAGTTTGTTGTAGAAGTAATGCAAGCTCTGTTTTGCAGAATAATAACAAATATGCACTGCTAGAATAAATCTTAAAGCTGTAGGAGATCGGATCGTAGTTGATTCAGCAGAAAATGTTACTGCTAACAAAATCCGAGTGTTTACACAACTATATGATTTTAACATATATATATATAGTATTTTATATAATGTAATACATTATATATATCATATTATATATAATGTAATGCATTATGAAATACGATAAATTATATATAGTTAATTCATGTTATATGACTTATACAAGAGAATATAAAAACAACGAGAATAAGCTCTGGTAGATTCGTCGCTTATCATCTTTATCATCATCCTCATTATATACCATTATCGTTATTTCGTTTTTTCTTGTTTGAAAAATTTAAGGTTGATTAAGGTTACTTTCATAATTTAAAAATTTCATAAAGATTGAGACGTGAAATCGTCAAAACATCCACACTAATTAAATGTTTCGACCCTGGGTGTCTCTATCCTTCATCCCAACTACACAGCAATACTTGAAAGGAAACCATACAATCATAAAAGAAATAAATTTATAAAATTGATCAAAAATCTTCTAAAACAATACTATCATTATTGACATTATCATCATTTAGGTAATACACAATGTTGCAAAGCGCTGCAAAATGAAATTGGTAAGTATTACGTAAATCTAATAGCATAAGTGCAACCGAATAATAATCTTGTTATATTTTAGAGCAATTATCATTATATATCATATGATGCGGTAGAGACATGGAAGATGACATCCTATATACCTTAATCTCTAATTTTTTACACATAGATGCTTTTGGATAATCCTTTTAATCACATGGGAAGGTTGAAGGACAAATGAAGACCCCATCATATAAGACATTCAGATCGTTAAAGAACATTTCATAAGGTTCAGAATGCCCCAAATCAGACACCAAAGAACCTCCTCAGACTGGACAATAAAACATGGGAAATGCAAAGCATTGGTGGCCGTTATCCACTTGAAATGTTACTCTTGAAAATATACGAAGAGTCCAAACATGATATTGCAATAAGAAAAGCGAAATAAACTGAACAACATATTCAAAGGAAGGGAACATGATATTGGTAAAGAAAATAACATTTGAAATTTCTTTTTTTTCATAGACCTTTATAATGGGAAGCAATCAAAGATACAACAAAATTGAGTTTCCATTTTGCGATAAGGTCTCTGGCGATGATGTTTGACAGAGTTTGTCAATATATCAAGTGTTCAAATTCAATTCTAACATGTTTTTTTTTTCTTTAGGGTTGTCGAAGAAGGTCAGCTGTCGGTCATTGACCTTTTTTTTTTTTTTTTTTTTTTTTTTACATCGAGCCATTACAGATTCAATTGATATGTATTTTTACTCTTCTTATGTATTTTTATTATACGTAATGACTCCGGGTAGATCTTGAGTTATTTCAAATTTTCGCCATTATGAATATCGCCGTCAGCATGGTCAGGAGATGACTGAAATTATTAACAAAGTGGTGGATACAGATATATGGTTGAGAAATTCAGATTTTATTGGGACCTTCCATAAGTCGCTATCATAGGGAACAAAGTTTCAAACAATAAACTGCTAGTCTTTGGCGACTTTAAGGAAATGTCAAGACAGAAGACAGACAAAGAGTGTATCAAGGCGATAGAATAAATGTAATCTTCCACATATTAACATACTCACACTTTATAAAATGAAGCCATATATTGATGGTACTTTTATAACGTGTCAGATGGGAAATACATTGAAGGGCGTTTCTGACGTTATCTATCACCTAGAAACAGTACGTCATTTAATTAATCTTCAGTATAAAAAATATGTTTTTTTTTTCATTTGTGATATTACCAAAACTAAAACAAAATAATAATAAAAGAAGCCATAAGTTCCTGGCACAAAGTGTGCTGGCTGTGATGTTTATTAGCCTTTTGAAATTGGATGGTATAGGTCGCGTTCTCTCTGCACACGGGTTTAATCTTGACAATCCGGAAGCTTACCCGACATAGCAACAATCAATGTATTCAAACTGTAGTTCAATTATTACTGACCGAATTGAAAAATACCACTTAAATAAATAGGTTCGTTGGTATAAAATACAAAAACGAACACACAAAACAAAAACGGGCATAAATTTAAACATATAAGTAAACCACAAAATTTGCATCCATTAGTGAACCCGCGGATATTCTCGACGGTGGTTTGTCTTTTATCACTTTTAGGCGCGTTCATGGCCTACTTAAAATATATGACATAGTCAGTAACTACGACAAAGATTGCAAATTGTAACAAGCACTGTATATGTTGTTCATTTTATTGAAATGAGATTGTTACGACGTGAACAAAAAAAATCTTCATATAGTCTGATGAAGGCTAGCAGTATATAGCATCCAAAACGTCACTATACTAAAGTTCTACGTTTGCACATCGTGAGACAACTGATCAACTCTCTTCAATTAAAAATGTTCTCATGAAACATTTGGAAAAGGCGTATGCATTATGCATATCTTCAATTCAAATTTTGTATAAAATATACACATTTCCACATCTATTAAACGGATGATTAATAGCTATCTACTAAAGGTATATAAAGTTTCAAACTACATGGCCTATCTGGAGGAATAGACAGGACAAAGATTTTAACAGTGAAATAAATATCATTCTACCCCTATCAAAATTGTATTTTTGCGAAAGGTGAAGCCATAATATTATATCAAAGGTGATTTTATAACGTGGGAGTTTTACATGACCTGTCTAGCCCATATCACCTAGAAACTGTAAGTCATCTCGTTAATCTTCGATAAAGAAGAGACGTTATTATCAAGAAACAAATATTATTCCTACAATGTATTTGTTCGTGTTGTTATTCAGATAAGACTGAAACATAATAAAGGAAACCATAAGTTTCTACCATACAAAAACTAGTTATACTGCGGTAGAGAGTATTTGCCCTTATTTGGAAATAATACAAAAATGACAATTAATCAAGTTTGTAATGATAATAATTATAAATGATAACGAATCGGTTTGAAATCCAGGTCACGAATTAAACTTGAACGATTTGTTATTCAAGTATGTGCTGCATCCTACTATATAATTCACCTTATCTTGTGTGTAAATTTGTTGTTTGTTTAGCCTATTACACCAATCGTCTCCAAATTTCTCTTTGTCCTGTTTTAGATAATAGAAAGAAACCTTCGACTATTAACAATTACTGTCGATGCCTAATTATGATTTCATATTTCAAAATTCGAAACTTTGTTTTTATAAGCCATTCTTTACTTATTCTTTTCATTTTTCTCGTTTCCAAGAAACCTATTCAAACTCGTAGCATCGTTTTTCCTCAAGTTCAATCCTTAAGATCCTTATACCAGTTTTAAACAACTAATTTCTGTAAAATTCCTTGCATGTCATTAAAATGTTTTTCTACCCATTCAAGAGATTAGACGTTATTTTTCTGTCATATACAATAAACAACGGTGAAGCAAAACAACATATTTTGAAAAAGGATAACGAACAAGCTACAAAGAGTGTGCTCTTTTAAAAAACACACTGGACCGTTGCTTTCCTATGACTTCTGTATAGAGGAAAATGTATAAACATGTCTGACAGCGAACCACAATCCTCATTACTATTTCCTTAAACCGACTATTATGAAACCATATATTGATTAAAATGTGATTTTATAACGCGTGAATTGAAAAACACGGGAAAAAAGGGGAAGGGCAATTCTGGCATCTATAATTCCAAATTACTTAGAAACCGTCCGCCATTTTTCACCTTATCAGATTTCTGGCGTGGTCAACATGCCCGGTATGTAAACAAATTCAGATCCCGTATCAACATAACTTTACACTGTAACTTCACTTTCAAAGAAGAAGAATGGCTGAAAGACGCAAATGACACTCCAAAAGCAAAAGCACCATTATTTTGGCTGCTTTATTACGAATATTATCTTTCATCATATTCATGAAAAGCATGAACATCATTATTGGTTTATTTGGGTGTAGAGACGCAAGGTGGGAGTAAGGTTTCTTTCATAACTTGATGATTTAGATGGTACGTAGGTGTCAAAGACATCAACGGAATTCTTTATGACGTATTCTTTAACCTTGTAGGAGGATAATTCTTGATAGGAAACCATATAATTATAAAACAAGCTCATTATAAACGTGAACAAAATATTTTGACACTTATAAACTTCCTGTCACGATATATACCTTGCTTTTCTTAAGTCAGTTTAGATGTTTGTAACACCTCCTATACTTTGATGGGAGATGTTTTTTTATTACTCAACCTGACTTTTCAAGGAGGTAGCTAAGTTAATAAACCCATTTGTAGAATCAGCCGACATAATGAAGGTATTTTTTGGATCAGCAGCTTCATTCGTTCATTTGAGCAAAATATTACCTGGTCACCCTCCGTATGTACAACTCTTGCTTATTTGTTGAAATCAAAGTCTGTAATTTGGGTAAAAAAATCCTGAAGTCGAAATTGTCGAGTTCCTCGATTTATAAAAGGGTTGTCATGATGCAAACATTATCCGTTTCGAGAAAAGTCATGCATAACTTTGTTATCGACACTATATGTAAGCTTGTCCAGTATGACAACTGAATGCAGTGGACTAAGCTATTACATCTGTTCGTCTATCAGTATTACAACTGATGAAATTTAGATGTATTTTCATCCTGAATATCCCGTCAGCTATTATTCAAGAAGTTTCAGACTAGATACCACTGCATGTAGACTTACCCAGTATTGTTGTGGGTTGTGTGTGATTCCTGGCATCTAGTCGACCTAATACGACCAGTAGAACATTAAGCACTACAATCATTTGAAGAAAAAATAAAACTATCATTATTAATTAGCAGTATGCACTTTGGTAATCATCTTTAACTTTGACATGTCTGATGAGATTTAATGTGGTAAGGACTGTTGAGCGACAAAGGGTAAAATGCATACCTGATGCTACAAATCGTTCCGATAGATCTTTGCTCGATAATTATAGTAATAGTCAGACCTGAGGTAGAGGAATTAAAGCCAACAAATATGCCAACATATTTCTGTCAACTGGAAAATTACTGGTTGAAGAATAGTTAAGGAGCTTGTCCGGCATCACACGCAAAGGCTAAATCTTGATAAAACTACCTCTTCTACCAGTATTTTTTTTAATCCACACCTGTGCCTAATGGAGCATTGTAGCTGGGAAACATCTATTCTTATCCTCATGCATAAAACTGGCCTTCAAAGTAAATAAAGTAAAAGCCGATAATGTACACCTCAATTAAAGAATGGTGTCGAATTGTTGTTTGGCTATTAATGGTGTCGGAATTGTAAGCAAAATCTTGACACAAGAATGCATTCTCCTATATATTTAATGTCAGTCCGATATCTATGGTAGATAGCAAAGTAGCCCACCTACACCGCTCTACAATGAGAAATGTATTCATGCCTTTCAAAGTGGCATAAACAAACATTAAACCAGGACTTAAGAAACTGTCTCTGCAGTATTATTTTGACAATCTGACCACAGCTTTCACATGCTTGAGCCAAGCGTGGGAATCATTCGTCCCCTGCATAACAAAGAGGGAGGGCTGCATGCATCCAGTGCTAGCTGAATTTTACAGCCATAATACTGTCCTGGGAAATTATATGAGCTGCTTCGAGCTCCGGCTGCATCGTCGCCGATCTCCTCACCATAGCTCGTTGCTTAGCAGGCTAAAAGGAGGACCTACGTACGGGAACCTATGTATGGCTCAGACTCTAATCTATGCTTCCCCTTGCCAATTAGACCCCTTCCTTTGTACGTCAGTGTAGCACCTCTGAATATTCATAACGCGCGTGTACAACGCAAAAAGCCCGGGATATCTATAATAGAACTCGAGCCCCCTGCTCCCATGGCAACTATATCCCAGAGGAGTTGCAACTAAACCTCACCATTTTTTCACTGCCTGTAGTACACGGCATGCACGGGAGCTCGGGTGGCGGGATGGATGCTCTTTACTGATTAATATGCGGGCGATGATTGCGGTGGCGTGCACGTTAGTACGAAGCTTATCGCCGACGAACGGGCCGTCCGATATTAGATTACTGACGTCACAAGATGACGCGTTAGGCCCTAGGATACGGTTATATCGGGGTGAGGCTATCAGCTGCTGACGTAGTTTCTGACGCACACATGGCTGCTCCGACATCAGCATTTGTCGCAAAAAGCGATCGGCACACGTCAGTAGGCCGCGTCCACGGCGACGCATACTACCCGTTTACGATTCTCTCCCGTAACAGTGCGCTCGCTCTATATCCGGTCAGCTCTTTTTAGTCTTTACTAGGCAAAGGTTTTTCAAAAAGATTATTCGTAAACAAACCTTTATTCCTATTACCGTCAATACAACAAAGGCTGGGCTTGATCCCGCCCCTATATACGACGCTATTGTAACTTTTTTCATGAAACTACCATTCATCCTTCCACCCGGCACAATAGTAGGACCGGGATCGTTCTAACATGGCTCAACTCCAATTTAGTTCCAGGGAATCTCATACTTTCACAAGAAAGGACTCAAAATATCTGCACAGAAGTCATCACAACTTAAAGGTAAGTAAAACAAATTCACTCCTACAGCTATCATGTGGGGTGCTACTTTCCATTACCAGTGCATGTTTTTGTCTGTGTGGTGCTGTGCAATGCTATCGATAATTCTGTCTATATTTGCAAAGATGAGTGTATTGTAAATTATTGTTGTATTAATAATTATATGCAGAAGAGAGCATAAGGGATCCTTTGTTCCCATCTGAGGCTGAAGTCTCGAATATCAGCTCAAAACTCTAACAAAAGAGCGAGAAACGTGCATCCTCCATGGACTAACAATTCAGTGTGCGTGTGCGTGCGTGTGAGAGTGTGTGAAACAGAGCTGTGAGCCGACAAAGAGGCTTCAGATCAATGAAAACTACATTTCATCCATTCAACCATTCAAAACGTCAGTAATCAGAGAAATGAAATGGCTCGAAACCAATGCAGTACCTACATGGGCCTCAATGGTAAACCTAGTCCACAGAGAGCATGGGCATCCTCATTTCTCTGCATGTTCTCCAATGTATGATTCTATACTTATTTATACTTTCTATACCTCACAACTAATTTTGAACCTGTGAAAAGTTTACAAACATGATGAAGTTATTAATAAGTGATGGGTAGATGAATGAGCTCAACATGAGCATGCCATTCAGACAACATCTGAGCTAGAGTAACTACATATACTACTACTACATACTTAAAGCTAAACCCAAATTGAACACTTCCTACCAGACAAACTCTATTGGGAGCTGAATAGTTCACTGAGTCGAGTACAGGTATGTATGGAATCGTAACCCTGGTGAGGGGAAGAAATTTGCATCAACATTGTCCAAATTCTTCCTCCCTTTCCCTACCCAAATCCAAACTCGTTGCGGATATAGGCTCAACGGGAAAGTACTTACATTCAAACACCAACAAAGTGACAAATCGAAATTCGGTTCACGTTTCACCATTTCACTTATCCAATAGATATTCCCAGATTCATTTTACAAGGGTGAAGCCTGGAATATAACAAGACATGGCGGATGTCTTGGAACAAGGCTTATATTGACCTCTTGAATATAGCATTTCACAAAATGCTGAAACACCATATTCATGTTTGTAGGTATAACATACAGAATACAAAGGGCTACAGAAAATAGTATGTACGAGAGAGGACGAAATGTACAATCTTAATAAGAAAATATTTGACATAAAAAACAATGCGTTACATAACAACAGACATACGATAAAAGAGATGACACATGGCTTCGATCGTGACGTCATTGAAATGGTGTGCTTTGATTTTGCTCAGTACAAAGAAGTCTTTCCTTCTAACATTTTATAGTAGAATAATTCACATGAGGCCTGATCTAAATACAATAAGTATACACTAATATGAAGCAAGGGAATTAAGTTTCTTCCCCGAACAATGAGAAACATTAATAAATAATTAAATAGATTTAATTTGGAAATTGAGGGATGTCGTATTGGTATCAACTCCAATAGTTATAACTTTTATATATGTAGTGCAATACGTACCACGAGTCCTTAGCACCTCAACGATATCGATGTTGATTCTGAAAAAAAGAAGAAAATCATATAGAAGACAGTAAAAGTTATTCATTCTTCTTTTCTACTTTCTCATTGTATTTTATGTCGTACTTTGCAAAGTCATAGAAGCTCTCTTCCTGTAAGAAACAGAAGAAACCCTATACGAAGCCATTGAAACAGACGTCACAGAATACACGGGCTTCTTCAATTTAACAAAGATAATAACATTGCAAAAAACATAAGAATATAATAAGGAAGCCTGGCATGACGTCATTGATAATGAGGTAAATGAAACCTCTAAAAAACAACCAATTCTTAAATTTTTAGATATAAACCAGAGAGGAAAAGAAGGAATCATTCATTGTTCTTTTCGTTAAGAGAGAACGATAAGCTCGGGTGATTTCTGTCGCATGCATCCTTGGGGACATACCACAACCACACGATGGAAATCTGAAAAGCATCCTATTTCTCATTGGAACCAATTGAAATGTTCACCCCCACAACTTGGATCATAATTTGGATTAACAAGGAATTTGCATTTGTTGCGGTTGTACGATTGTGGTCAAAAGAAATGTTTGAATTCCTCACCTCCTATTTCATTCGCTCATCTACACTGGAAATTTTGATTTATTTGAGAGTGTTCTTTTGCACTTTTTCCAGACTAAGGTTAACCAAAATAGTAACCCCGGAGGATAAAGGTCTTTGTTGATTATAATTGAGATGGAACTCATTTGATTGTGAGCGTAACGGGAGGTGATGGGTAAGAAAATACTGATGCTCTTTCCAAAATGTCACTAAAGATCACCCCACTGGCTTGTGGCATTTCAACGATCCTTACCCTTAACAAACATTCCTCGTTCCACCGCCATTTCGGTTTCTGACATTAAACCATCCTACCAGGCAGACTGGGGACCCCCATTGTACATCCGCTCTGATGCCAAAGGGAGTGCCGCGAGGTTTGCGTGAGATGGGTTAGGGAACCATTCTCCCTCGACTGTCTTATCCCTCGTGGCCTTTTGGTGAGAGGTTCTGGAGTTATTTGCATCGTCACAGGAGACCAAAATTTGACCATCGCATCCTTATATCATCCCTAAGCGCTCCTTTTCTAGCCAGACAAATCGGATATCTCATGGAGGACATGTCTCTCTTGTATCTGCTAGTTTGGGATCAAACAAAGCCCAGTGTCGAGATACGGGCCACCTATTACTTAGTTAGCACCACATCAAAGTAAATTCGCTATGGTAAGGACATTTACAGAACTCAAATTATGCTCATTGTTTATCATTAATTTTTACTCTTAATACCTCTTTTTCTGTTTCCTTTTCAGGTACTCGTTTGGAATATGACGATAAACAATAAAATGGAATACTCTGGAACTTACGACGACCACGGATGAGCCATGAGAGTAATATATCTGAATGGATGAAATATTGATAACAAGAAATGGATCAATTCAAGCTCGAAATGTGATGAATTATGGATAGTTTGCAACGGGGAGGAGACACAAATGAAAGCATATACATTGAGGATTGTAACACGATATTTCACTCTTTGTAAGGAAACGTTATCGTCATAAAAACGCAAACGAGAGACCTTCGTCATAGAGCACAAACGAGACCTTGGAAGTAATAATGAATTACAATATAATTCAACTTGAATGGACACTCCCTAAAATGAAGAAAAGGTGTGGCCATACCCATTTGTTAAGAGTGAAACCAGTGTATCCTTTGAAGCAAACAAACAAAATATTGATTTCATAATCGCGTTTTCATGACAAACGAACGGAGCTCAAACGAAACCTTGAGAGTAATAATGCATTACAATATATTTCAACTTGAATGGACACTCCCTAAAACGAAGAAAGGGTGTTGCCACACCCCTTTGTGAAGAGTGAAACCAGTATTTCCTTTGAAGCAAGCGAACAAACTACTGATTTCATAATCGAGGTTTTCATGACTGACTCCCAACATTGACCTGGATAGTGGTAGTGACGTCACAATCGGTAGTACTAGTATACTACCAAGGGCGGGCGGACCTGGATGCGACTTACAGGCATGCTGGCTGAATATTGACAAGATGGTGAGGTATAATTCAATGAATCATTTTCACCATACAATGCATTCCTTTCCAGAATTGTTTTGAGATGCACGTGGTAGAAAAACTAGCCTTTATACCCGCCCAGCATGGTTGTTTTGTTCATCTGTTCTTCTTAATATTAATGAGGCAGTCAAACCCACATGCTGATCCCACCCTGCTGCCAAGCTGAACACAAAAAAAATCGAACAATGAACGATTATGAACCGTAAATTAATAGATGTTTTTAACCAATGCACGAGAAATAACCTTGAAACACCAGATTTTAAACGGAAAGGGCAGTATTAATAACAATTTTGTTGATACCATTTGAGATTAGGGAGGGATCAGTCTGTTGGTGACTGCCCAATTAGTCAATTATTGCCAATTTGAGCTTCGTGTCCAATCTGACCTACTTTGGTACGGGAATACAGGTAAAAATCAACAGAAATTTATAATCTTACCTACTGACAACTATATTATCTAATTCCAATAAACTTTGTGAAGGGACTACCCAGGTGCAGGAGTCAATGATATATTTTTTTTCTCCGTTTTATCAAAAACAAAAAAGGATTATTCGTCAAGGCGAAGTGTTATAGAATAATAATTACGCAGCCGTCATAAAACCTGACATTTGGTGAGGCCATCGAGCCAAAACATTGATGTCATACTATCAGGCACATTTTCTCATTAACTGGAAGTTTAACCCATTTAGCTACTGGAACCAGGTGGCCCTTGTAAAAAGTCTATGGGAATAGTAGTCAACAAGTTAATGCAAATTTCCTATATTCTAGGTTCAGATAAGGTCAGTTTTGCATGTATCTGTTTCTGCATGAATTTATTACATGTTTCATTGGTCACGTCCATTGTTTGGATTGATCTGTGTTTGGTTTGACTTTGTAAATGACCTTTTTCAGTAAGATATGATTTGTATGTTTTGTATAATTACCCTAATATTCCCTATATTCCTGATAAAACACGTGTTTATTTGCATGATGGGTATATTTGTGGGTGAGTGGTTGTTGTTTTGGTGGGTGTATGTTATGTGTGATATGGATGTGTGCATGTTACCCATACTTGACTGCATTTTAAAGTGGTTAAAATATGGCACATTTTGTAAATTTCATGTCATCTATGAAAATCATTTGTGTAGTTTATTGTAATAGAGGGATCCATCTCAAACATCAATACGTTTTCAATCAAATAGAAAGGATCAAGAAGAATTGCAAAAGTTTGATGAAAGTCGGATAATTCGTTCAAGAACTATGAAATTTCAAGGTTTCATATAATCCTTATTCTCCGGATAATTGTGCATAACTTCTGACAGCATCTGTGTGATAGCTTCAAAGATAACCAAAGATTCACTTTTTGAAAGAATAGATAAATACCAAATTTCAAAAGGGAAATATTCTTGCCAAGTATCAAGAATGTGGTTATATTACTCTGTAAACAGAATTTTGTGAAAATATAATTCCACAAGTTTCCCGCGATGACGTCACAGACGCTTTCAAAACTTGCAAAATAAAAAAAAAATCAGGATAAGATGTATTAATGACATTAAGGAAATCCATAACGATTGAACTCTTTTTCCGAACTTTCTTTACCTTCAATGTTTTAGTTCCTATTATTTTTGTTCATGATGTGACATTCTACTGCGCTGTTTCCCCTATAGGTTTGCCTATACACACGAACCCCCAAATCCAAGTATTTAGTGTTGTTTGTTGTTGTTCGTAGAAAACTGTGTAAAGAACCAAATTAAGTACAATTACTTGCTCATCTTAAATGTTTTGTGTACTTGGTAGCTATCTTAATTGATTATTCAATGAACAGTTACTCTCACAAGTAGACAACCTCAGGTAAGCTTTGTTAAATTGGCATGTGTTTGAGGACTACCATAAATAGGTCTATCTTCCTGCTATCGGAAGTTCACTTGATCAACTTTTTTGGAACATGTGTTACCATACAGGTTACAGGTGCGCAATATCCCGGTTCTCAGTGAATGTTCTTGTCAACAAATGCAGTTGCGTGGTACGCCTACTTGGAAACCACTTGCATACACTTTTGGAGGGGGGGGGGGCTCCAACAAATGTTCATGTGGTTTCTCTAATCAACTCTGAAATTCACAGCAGATTTCACATAATCATTAGCAAACATTGCCGATTGAACACAGCCATGACAGCAGGATATGTGAGTAATCGGTAATAAACTCATGTGAACTTTCGACTGTTTTCCGGGTAGTGCAGTGGATGCTACGATCGTTGTGTACATCTCCATGGTAATATGAAGTTCGGGAACAGTGATGATGGTTCCTGTAACCAGGAATCTATAGAAATAGAGGAAGTATAAAGAGGATGAACGATACCGGTTTTGGTTTAAATATATACTGTATGTTAAATACAGTAGAGGGCGATTGGGGCTAGGAAGTCATCATCTTGCTCATTTGCGGGGGAGGTGGGGCGATAGAAATGACAGGAAAATATAAACCAGATTACTTTCTACCTGTTAACAAAACTTTTGTTTACGTAAACAAACAAAGTCAAATTGACATTGAAAATTTCTGGATCTAATCAACATCACATACAGTTTGTGTTTTCGTGGGATATGGGATGTTGGGGTGTCGGACGTGGCAAATAATAACATCGGAGGGGTGACTGTTATTATTTAGTATTCATCAATGTAAACATTAATGTTAACAAGATTAAGGTTAATAATAAACATGTGTTTGCTTATCATGTAGCATGGATAGGATAAAGTTAGTGTGTTACTTGAATAAGGAAATGACTAATCAATGCAAACAATGAATAAGTTATTGTCTATTTTGTATAATTTGTTTGACATAACACATTGTATATGAAAAAAAAATGTAATCAGAACAAGATTTTGGCTGTATATGTCGATGACGTCCAAATGAATAAATTCAAATTCAATGATCTAACGTAGGGCCTACCATTGAAATGATCACTGCAAATAAATATATAAAACAATACCGAGAATCCGTCTAAAATCCCATTTCTTGATGAATACTTCCTTATAGTAACGTCGATAAATACAAATACATGTAACACGGGAAATTTTAATATTTTCCGTCACATACCCAAATTTAAAAAAAGTTTAATTAGTCACGATGACGTCATATTAACATGTTAACGTCGTTAAATTTGGTTCATTCTAAATTACAAATTAGCATGGTCAATCACAGATATGACAAATAAATAAGACTGAGATGTATTTTGCACCATACAAGAACATAGGATCACTGCTATCAAAGGTTTGAGCCATAATTATCAAATCAAATCATTTATGTCAATTATTTCTAAAAATTCACACGTAAGCAATGTCATACAAATCTGCGTTTAAGCGCAAGTCAGAATATTAATATTAAACGCAACTCCATTATTAACCAATCAGGGGCGCGTATTCAAGACTCGCGATTAAATTTCGGAGTTGTGTTTCACGCAACTTTTTATGCGATAGGGTACAGGGGTGTGAAGTCAGTGACCCATGATATGAAATAGGCGCATGTAAGATTTCGCGACGAGTACTCTATCCATGGCCGATATCATATCCCCAACCCCCATATTCTTAGGGATCAAAATAGCCCAGTGTCTTTAAGGTTTAAGTTCACGATCAAAAGGTTAGAGGCTGAATTCTTGTTAAAGGGGAATTAAACCCAGACATTCATGTTCTGTCAGAGGATGGAGAGAAAAAAACAATGACCAAACTGTGAAAAATTGAGCAAAATCGGATCATCCATTCAAATTTTCAGCGTTTGTATTTACACCCCCATGCGCTCCTCGAGTTGGCAACCTACAGGCACAAAATGGCTGCAAACATGGAGACCTCTCCATTCACTTTGTACACAGAGCTGTGTACAATCGGGATCATGAGCATGCTTATCAATACATTTTGTACACCCATTTGTACCGGTTTTTATTAAAGTATTCAGGTCGAATTAAAACCATTCATTTTGGAGAATGGAAACTATAACACATGATTTCTTGCAACATATCAATATCACGTAGTACCCTGGTGAAACCTTGAATTTGCAATCATGCAATTATATACGCTTACTTTTTTTTAACGAGGGGGGGGGGGGCGCTCAGTGAAATAGCACCAACAGATGGAGAAACACTCACACCGATCACCTTTAAACGAACCAGACCGGTTTTTGACACATTCTTCGTTTTAAAACATTATACGTAACTTTACTGGAAAAGGGTTTATTAAAGCGAAGAGTACTTGCAAAGAACTTCAATTTGGAAAATGAATGATTAAAGTAATCTTATGTTACAAACAAAGCACAACGTGACTTGTGTAGACAAGGGAAACTAATATGATAACCTCAAACCGGTTAAAAGCGAAATGTCATTCTCCACGTGCTCTGTCCACTGCAGCAAACACAGGAAGCAGCGCGTGGGACTGGTATAAAATCTGTCGGCCCGACATGGCCCAATTTTGACCCTTTATTTGCACATTTCTCTGCCATTATACATTTTCTTGCAAAACACTTTGGCACATACTATTTATTCATAGTTCTGAACATTCTTCTCACATTTTGTGCGATTCTGTGAACATTTATTTTATTTTTTTAACAAATACCAGAATATATCTTTAATACACCGCTTTCAATTTTATCTGGACATGTGTCAATTGTGAATACCATGCAATATGAAATGTATATCCCCGTTGGGAATGAAATACATGTATGATATGATAATACTTAGGGGTTTCCATATAAATTTATCTAAGTTTAAGTGCATTAAAGAGGTCATAGAATATAACCTGTCGGCCAATAAGAGAGATACATGTATATTTTGTATTTTTTCTACCTTGACGACTTCCCACTATGATTTGATATTTTGATTAGAGTCTGGAAGAGCTTCTTTATGGGGGAGGGGGGGGCAGACACACCTATAGGCCAATACCACCTTGCTGCCAAACTGAATTATCTTTAAGTCTAGCTACGAACCCAACATAAATTGTTTAAAAAATCGAGATTGAAAAAAATTATCTTCAAACATCAGATTTTAAACGGAATAAGACAGTAATAATTACAATTTTGTTAATTCGGTTAGGGTGGGATCAGCTACTTTGGGCTGACTGCCTTTTTTATTACTGGAACTATCCTGGGAGCGTGCTGGGGGGAAAGTCCGGGGCAGACTATTGGCCTATCACGACAGGTTAGACTATAGGATACTGAATAGTCTGTCAAGAACGGTGTTCCACACTGTCTGTACAGTAATGATTTTTCACTTTGAAGCGGAAAGATTAAACACGGAACGGGATATATTTGATGTATAAAAAGGATAGATCCGCTTTAATAGTGAGAAATTCAAGAAGGACATTCAACGGATGGCTTACCCTAAAATGCCTAAATATGAAGAAGATTAACCATACAGCTGTTAATGACTAAATCTGATATGTTAGAAGATGATATGAGGCGAATAAATCCGTTCACTGACTTTGGCAGGATCAAATCAGGGAGAATCTGTTCAATGACAATGAAATAGAATACCCTTGGATGCAAATACTTTGTTGCAGGTTGGGAGATTTATCGAGAACTTAGTAGTGAATCTGCCCCGTTATCCCTCTAACACATCACATCAATAGGATAAAGCTGTGTCTTCAAAGTATAACAATACCAAAATTGGGTTTCCAAACTTATTTGTATAATATAAGAAAAGCAACTTTCTCGCAACATTATATATTATGAAAGTAAATACAAAAGATTAATTAGGTTAATATATTTAAGTAAGTTTGTTATTATGAAGCAAAGTACTAGATTTCGAGGGTAGCTGATTAACCCCCAGGGGCTTCGGGGGCAGGCCTGGCTTACTTGACCATTGTCATCACTTGTCGTCATCGAAAATTTGAACAAAATAAAATTAAAATGTGAAGGTTATTGCTCACGAATTTTCGTTTTATGAAATTTCAATAGTAAGCTTATGCCAGTAAACAATATTTGCGCAACATCTTTGTAAAATATTAGGTTTTGCGCAATCACGGACCTTTACGAAATATATATATTTTTTATCACCTCTTTATTCGATTCTGAATTGTGTGTGGTTGAGAGATGGCATTCGAAAAGCATTGTTATGTTAAAATAAAAGGCGTCTCTGATGAGGTAGATATGAATGAAACCAGAGCGGTATTGAGAGATGTGAGTTGCTCTCGTGCGTGTACTTGCGTCCGTGCTGCTAAAAGCATACGCACGTCTACAATTAGCATAAAACGTGTACGTCACTGAAGGAGATGATATCTTGGGCGTGCTATTAATAGTGCCTTGCACACGGCCCACTATTCTGGTAAGCTGATGGCCACCGACTATCATCAACTCTCCCTTCGACTACGCACGGAGACGGTTCATGACGTCATAGGATCAATATGCTCGCTTGGGAAGCATACTCGTAAAGTGTACGCCACAAATATATACAACAGAGGTGCGGGTAAGGGCTTCTCCCTATACCATTATTCTCCATCAATTTGAAATGAAAAAAAAAAGAAATATGAAAATCAACAATTATATATTTCTTTGGAATAAAGACATATTTACCAGGTCCCTAGACAGTCATTTACGATAAACATGTATTTTTTTAAAAAAAATATATTAAATGACCTATAGACTGAAATAAAGTATAAGTTACCGAATAAAAAGAAAAACCATGTTTTGAAACTTTCTGTTCATCTACAGAAGAAATGGCTCACGATTTAACCTCGTGGAAAAAAGGCGTGAACTATAAGTTGTTTTGCGTCAGAGTGGGATTTTGTTTTCTCGTGAAATATCTTGTTTGTCATGATGTTTATAACAAAATAATGAATATGCCGCCTGTCATAATTTAACGAAAGTAATAAAGCAGGCACAAGTGACCTGAATATTGGCCTTCCATACCATTTGTAAAATTGCTCATTTTTCCCAACCCATTACATTCTAGAAATCACCCAAATACCTGGAATATTAGTGTTTGAAGAAAAAAGGAACACTTGTTTGTGAAAGATGACAAGGACCATTTTCAAGCGAGATCAAGACCTCCAACAATTATTAAATTCCAATGTGGATCGATTGGAACGTTTGATTTATCTTATGAATAATAATTTATCTTTCCATTCATTTTTATAATACACTCAAAAACATGAAATATTTGCAATTACACACATCCATTGAGAGGCAGAAAATTGCATTCACATTTAAAGCAACATTAATCTCAGTAACTCCAATCATATAATTTATAACTAATGATTAATCAATCTAGACTTAATTTATATGACATATTCTATAATATTACACATAGATGAAGAATACGACATTCTGTTGCATATGGAATTTGCATAATGGCCAATATTCACATAGTTGACTTTGAAAACATCCATCGACTAATTAACGGAGCATAATCACAAAAAAATTAAACATGTTCATTAAATAAAATATTATAAAATCTATTTCATCTATGAGATGCATTATGTAGACTAGAAAGGTTCTAATATGGCTCGTCTGCAATGAACAAAAAAAAAGCAGTCGAATTTTTACTACATGATCTTCTTCATAATTGGGAAAATTTAAATATCATCAGGGGGTAAACATATGGAGAAGTTGTGCTACAACTCAACAACAAAATGATGCTTGAACTATCCACTCATGCTTGTTTATCAAAATAATGTCAACCGTACGGGATTTCACCCTATCTCTCCTGAAATTAAAAAAAAAACAGTATAAGTACACTTCGACTGAAGTAAGTTACAGACTGAATGCTGAAAGCATGTGTCGTACAATGCATACATATATCCAAAATGGCTCAATTACTAAGCATGGTAAGCATACTCTAATAACACCCAGGTTATCATTGACAACTCGAAAGATTGCCCGACATAGCAATATATATGTTATGAAAACTGGATTCCAAGTACTTTAATGCAATCGTTATTACCATCTATGAAGAATACCACTTAGATGTGATCTACGTACTCCATGCACCGCGCATCTTTCCTTTTTTTTTTTTTTGCAAGTGCAATACTGATGAAAGAAGTTAGGTAAACCAAAGCATGCATACTATTCCATATTTTTGCTACACAAACTTTTAAATGTGACTAATGTGATGTAATACGCTAGTAATTAGTCATGACAGCATAAGATCCTTCAAGCGTTACTCAGTGCTTGCTGCGAGTGAAGTATGACAGCGTGAAGAGAACTAAATGACATTAACTCCTTCTCTGAAGGATTACGGCACTTCACTCAAGGAAAATCAAGTACTTTAATGATTACAAGATTTAAGAATCCTTAGATAGGTTCATACCTCTTTTCTGTTTTCCCCTGAAATTCATAGATCTTCATTTTGGTTGCATTTGTGAAGGAATGTGTAGCTCAAGAGGAGGGGGGTGCTGATTGAAACTAAGAGCTGAGTAACTTTTGACCAGGCGCTAAGTACAGTATGAAGATGGTAGATGGTAAATTGGGCAAGGACCACTGGAGAGTACTTAGTCTTGACAGAAGTAACCATCCTGGGTATATAAGATTAACAATTATGATGATCATTAATATCATTCTGATTATCATATTTATCATCAGCATTTTTTCTTCACTCCATCCCATGTACGCACTGTCAATCAGTTATATCCATGTCATGATGAGGCTATAATTATCCCAATTATGATCTACCGAACACACACAGAAAATCACTTTATTGAATATGATTTATATTATATAATATTACTATCACCGTTAACATTCCTAAAATCATTATTATAATCACCATTATTTATAATATTATCAAAGTACAAGGAGTATTATTAGAGCTATTATTGTTACTATTTGTTTTATTATTAAAATTATCATTATTGTTGTTATTATCAAGTCAAGTGATGCTAAAGACATCACTGTGGCGCTTTTTAAGATGCTTCCGGGGCGAGAAAAATTGGAAAGTTCCCTCCGGGAGCTAAATAGGGTGTTGGTCGAGCTATTTTAAGGCCCAGTCCGCCGGAGGTTGAAGTGAAGACAACCTGTGCATACACGATGGGAGAGATAGAGGGGCTAACTTTGGAACAAAGCGGAACCCGGAGGGTCCTATCACGTAACTTCATCACCGAGTCTCGTGACGTCATGATGCTGGGACTGAGTAATGTAGCATAGACTCAAGGAAGTTTTGATCCAGAGAGTCATGAACTTGCTTCACTTTATCAGCCAATCATATCGCGGAAGCAAGAGCACCGCTCGTCTCCTCACGATTAGACATGCAATATAGAGAGCAAAGGAGGAACACTATTTTAAAACTTTGTTTTTCTTCCTCCACCTCTCTGGCGCTCTCAACTTTTGGTTCTCTCCTGCATTGTATCAATCCACCTTGAATGTTCCACCCGCGGTCGAGAGGATGGGAGATAGGATAGGGAAGTAGTTACTGTGATGACGTACTCGGGACTTTCTCCTATAACAACTTCGAGACTTTCCAAAACTTCCACTCCGTCTTGCGCGTGATTTCCGACCTCTACCTTACCCCTCTCTCCCTCCGGAACTTCATCAAGTTATAGAGGTGGGGATATACCCTTATATATTTAGCGGGACTTCACATGAGCGAGCCTCAATTACTTGGGATTACTCCGATGCCTAATGTCATCCATCCCTTTGGTGGGCGCGAAAATTGTTGGACTTGGTTTTGTGATTGATATTGATGTTGATATAAGCTGTTTTCATGTATTGTCAACGCTCGGATAATGTTTATAGCCCACAACTGGAACTTTCTTACATGGCGTACTTGGCCTGGTCAACTGCTCTCGACAATTATGACTGGTATGATTGGTCTTCAGTATTCGAGGACCCGTATTACGTAACAGGTGGGATTGGACAAATACGAATGCCAGTGCTTGCTTATTTATTAGGAGTATAAAACTGAAACTAACTTTGCATTTCCATTTCGTTTGGCTCTCCCGTGCATGCAAGAGGGTTGTGATACTTTTACTACATCACGGTAATAAACTCGATTTGTATCATATAAACGAGCTTCATTATAAGCAATACGCATTATTTTACACTTTAAATTAAATATGTAGGCTTTCCTCCAACAACAGAACCATAATGTAATGGTCCAACTCATTCCAATACTTGTTTTACGTTCTTTTCATTCATATTAAAAGAATTCGCGTATAAAAACTTCGTTCCAAGGTATTATTCAAACTTTTCAAAATAAAACATATTAATACAAAAACTATACAGAATAACTTACCTTATTTGTTGAAATATAAAACACATTGGAAACAAAAATAATTATGGTTTAATGACTTTGATTTCATTCGTCTAATGTTCGAAGGGGTATCTCATAATTTTCAATAAAAACTATTGTCCTTTTCTACATATAGGCATTCATCTAAGCCGTGACCTACATTTCAATTCTCCTACTTCAATACGTAACATAACTTACAATATTCGGCTAATATTTTATGTTCTAGATCATACATTTTAGTGAGAAATTCATAATAAACATAAAAGAGATTTTTTTTCCAACCACCCCGTATGATCTCTTTACTATAACATTTAAAAAAATCATAAAAGCGCTTAAATTCTCTTCAAAGGTAAAATACACGAGGAATTCAATGAGTATACTAACCGAAGTAGACTTGTAGACATTAAGTAGGCACAGCATTTCATTAAGTAGAGAGGGAGTATTTCATCACTCATACGATAACAAGTGGTATTAGGTAATAAAGGTAGTCAACAAGTAGCGGTCGAATCAACAACATCATCAACAATGGATAAGATTTGGTCAGTAATAAGTCAGAGGTTGTACCATTGATCAAATTGGGGATTACAAATTCACATTATAGTGTGCCAATTTTTCCTATATCACCAAATGAATTACTATCCTACATAATATCTTCAATAGAATAGCAAATGGGTGCATGGAAACCTCGCATAGATCATCCTTTGCTTCATCCAGTGAAATTCATTCAATTTCATACGTTGTGTCCTGATTCTAATAGTATTTACATGTTAGACTAATAGTGCATAAATTGATTTGATATACTACCGAGAAGTTTAAATGTTTAAATGAAAAGAAACTAGAAAAGATTCTTGATAATATACGACCACAATTTTGTATATTTGTTCTCAATGCCCCCCTTCTTTATTATTTTCTTTTAATTTTTGTTTACAATAAATCATAAATCGAATAAGATTCCACGTCACCATTTTTCTAGAATGTGAGTAATACACAAGGCTGATATTGATTTATACTATTGGTGCAAAATTGTCTTTAATTATTATTATTATTATTATTATTATTATTATTATTATTATTATTATTAAAATAATGTTTGTGTGTCTAGGTCGTTGTGGGGTCGGATTTTCTGAAACTCTTAATCTGTTTTTATCAAAATAGAGATGATCCCTATTCACTTTTCATCCCCATACACATATTGCATTAATTTAATTCATTATCTTTAACAAAGATTGCATTGAATTTTATTATTTATCTTTAATCAATATTGCATTATTTTAATTCACTAATCTACTACTCTACTTATTCATACTTTGTAGCTTTTACCTTTGATCCTTTACACTTTCAACAAATGCTCAATATAAGAAAATAATGCAAAAAATAACGCAGTGACTCAATTGCATAGCTGAATATTTCTACAGGCATAGATCTTTTTTTTTTAATTTTAATTTTTAATTAATTCATAATCATTTACCTGAAGTTTAGTGTAATTTTGGCGGGCATTTTGCACAAAAATTGCAATCATAGTACACTGTAACTGAAAATGATTGACTCAACAATTAGCCCGTTGAAAAAAATCTGAACCAAATGAGACCTGATAAACGTTGGGTGAATTCTAAAAGCATTGGGTACCAGCCAACAAGTCTACGATTACCTATAGTATTACCACTTTGATTTACGAATGTATGAATGCTAAATTTCACAAGTAATCATTAGTGATATACAAAATGCATTTAACATAAAATAATTTCAAACAGTTTTTTGTTTTTACTTGAACGCTTGGCAGATGGGTTATGCTTAAATGCATGGACTTAGCGGCATGTTGTGCACAATTTATTGCTTGACACAGCATGGGCATGCATCTCAATCGAAAAGTGATTCTGTATTTTCAATTTGTTTTGAGGATCAGAGTTGTTCATTTATTATTATTATAGTTGTTGAATGATCCATACTGAGCACGTTCTCCATGGATTTTCAGATGCATAATGCTACACACTGCGATGTAAACGCCCACAACGGCACACACACAGACACACACACACACGATAAACGACCTTGTGTTGTGTATCCAAACAACCATCATGGTCATACAGAGGGAGAGAGCGATAAAGAGATGGGAAGAGAATGCTAATGCGATCTGTGTGTATGGGTCATGGTTATACCCGTTCGAGGATTTTCATGGCTATGAAATCTATTGTAGATGTTGAAGTAGTGCCAATGATAAAAATGATAAACTGAATATATATATTTCTTGAGATTTATTATTGTTATGGTATATCTTCTGTTTGAGAAATCTCAGCATATTGTTTTAAGGAATCATTTGTCATTTTCGGCAGGTCATTATCACGAACAGGTGCACAGTGCTCAAAGTGTAACTATATTCTCAGACATCGCGATATTTTTGGCAGGGTAGCTGAAGATATAATGTTTCTATCTGATGATTAGTTCATCTTGGGCCGTCCAGACACCCGATTTAGCCACTAATCACATGCTAATGCAATCCATGCCACATTTAGCCAGCACGACGTTGAATAATTACTCACATTGCTGCATGGTCGCAAGCAGGCAATGTGACGTCACACAGCGTCGTTTAGCTCCAATCCCGTCTGGTCGTCGTACACGGGAGAAGCAATTAGATCGGTGCGCGCTGATTGGCTGGCGGCGATATTAAGGAATGCATGACGACAATTCTCGCTCGCGATGACGTCGATCGGGGCGCCTTTCGGGGGGTCTTCGTATTTTTTTCTCGTCAACCACAGCGATGAATTGCTTTCTATACATATACACGGCGATGTATTGATGTAGGTCCGGAGTTGCAAGCCGGTGAGCTTGGGAGAAGCGTCGTTGTTCGCGAGCCCGCTCTCAAGGCAGGTTACAAGTGAGCCCCATACCGTTAGCACTGCGATACCATTGTATCATCTGTGTTGTCTGGTTCCCAGGGTTCCTTCGTAGCTTGGCTGTGCAGCTCAGATCGGGAGGAGATTCGAGACCCCCTCTCGCACTTTCTCTCGCTCTCGGGCGAGGTAAAGCTGGATTATTACCAAGGCTCTGTTAAATGGTTGCTTGCTGAATTTGTCCTCAAAATACTGGACCTTGGAAACGGGCCAGGTTTCGTCCGTATATGGCGAGCTCGATGCACGTGTTTCTTCCAACGTTACAACCGAGTTTTGGGACATTCTTAAACAGGCGGTCTGAGGAAGAGTGGGCAACAGTGGACCGGAACGGCACCAGGCGTTCGGGTGAGGATTTCAATCAAAAACATAAAATCGCTTTATTAATCAACGCACTTATGCAGTGATTGCGACAATTGGATATTTTGTTAAAGGCATGCAATTTCATCAAAGTTTACTCGTATCGGATTTTCGTGACTTTTTTCCTTATACTCCAAAAACCTAAAGTCGAATTGTCTGCAACCTGTAAGATATTTTGAGCACGTGACGCTATTATTTTGTTAACTTGCTACAGGTTGTTTGCTTTCTGCCTGTTTGTCTTAGTTTAGCAGGTCAAATTAGATTTTACTCTGTGTTATATTGTTTTGAAAAATCAATGAATCAAATTATTGCATGGTGTTCATTTGAAAAATTTAGAATCCGTGTTCTTAAGAGAGGTTATTTAATAACATTAGTCCGACCCTTATCTACCCTACTTTGTAACGGTCGTCTTCCTTGTTAAAGTACTCGAAATGGGGTTACAGTGGGGATAATAGCTATTTGTTTACTCTCAGACAACGGGATTCCAAGATTAGATTTTTCGAATTTTTAATATATGTCCACTTTGTGGCAATCTTTGGGAGTACATGCATGCTCGTGGATCAAAGCAGACCGCATACTTAATAAAAGTACGTCTGCTGATGTAAAGAGGAAAAAGTACATTCACAGTCGTGGACTCACTTAGCCTCCGCCATGCATTGAACTGCCCCGGTCAAAACGTTTCTGTATACCGTGGCGCATGCTACGAATATAGTGTGTGCGTGTGTATGTGGGTGAGTGGTTTGGGACCGCTTGTGTGCGTGTGTATATGAGTGAGTGCGTTTAGGGCTTGCATGCATGCTTGTGCAGGGAGGTGGGTGAGGTCGTGTTTGTATGTTGATGTACATGATGCTTATCACCACCGAAGCCAATATATGGAAGTTGCCTCGACGAGAGATGGGATCAGGGATTCCTATAGTGTGTAGGCGGCTATGTTTTCAATAGACACGTTAACTTGTGTATTCGGGAATTCGTCTAGCTCCTCGCATATACATCTCCGAAAGGCATCTTACAGAAAGTAGGTCAAACATTACCCTGAACGATGCAGCGAAATCAACTAATTAAATATGACTTGATGTATGATGACATCATTTTAAAAGACAACACAAAGATGGGAGACCGAAGGTATAGCTGCCTGTTAAACTGAATTTATGGATTCGGTTAATCTGGAAGGGATATACAAATCTGTCTTTATTAATAACTGTATGATTTATGTGGCTTGACAACCTCATAACTTAAAGCTCTGGCACGCAGGAAACAGAGATATACTATTATCCAGCACTCTATTATCACTGATGGATATCTATACTCTGCATTCCTCCAGGCTAAGGCAGGGAAAAGAGATGATTGAATCGATACTTTAAAATTTCCTTCAAAGATTGTGAGCAATTATTCAAGGAGTTAGCTTCTTTTGGGGACTGTTTTCTAGTTCAGAGAGGAATATGGTCCGTGAGGATTAAAGGGCCAATCACAATCAAACTGTTGAGGAATATGTTTTCATCTTTGTGCAGCACCAGATGACAAACCCGGAAAGGCTGGATCACAGGTATAATACTCGAAATATATCTTCCTCCTTTCAGAATTGATACAGGAAATGATAAAAGGACTAACTCTGGTGATTTGTTATTCTATGCAAGATCATATCTTCCTCTGTCATCTTCTGCGTGTTCTTTTCATCGATGACAAGTGGATCAATTGCTCATCTCACATCGGGATAAATAGCTTCGTCGCGTCACATTGGATAATTTGTCACAAATGACTCGATTCTGTGCCTGCAAGGATGTAGGGCATGTTCTTGTACAAGAGTATACCATGTAGGTATGTCTAATCCTGTCGAAACGAGTGTACATGTTAATACATTAAATATACCTCACAGCTGCTACAATGTAGAGCTGCTCCTATCATCAGCCCCTAAATTGCTGAAACATATTGCAAAAGAAGCAGTGTAGTCTCAGTCACAGGCTTGGGGCTTCATTAATCTTTCAGCTTACGATGAATGCGAAATATTTTTGTTTATTGAGAACTCCTCAAGAAGTTAGTCTATGGACAGGTCAGTCATGACGACACAGAAGAAGAAATGAAATAAGTTTCCACATGATTCAATAGTACTTTTTATTTACCCCTGTATCATTTGCGATGATACAGAATTTCCAAGATCTGGGTAAAGATTAACTTTAAAATGGGAAAATCGGCATTATATTTGAAGAATTGTATTAACCATGCTAGAAACAACAAAGAGTTTTAAAAAATTAATAAAACGTAATATCATTTTCCCCAAAAAGAACGGGAGTTACCCAGTATGATTTTTGGCTAAGCTGCTGATTCTAGAAAAAAATCGATTTGTGAAAATTAAAAAGTGGAAAACCCAATTTCGCCCACTTTAACAGTTTAGTCATCATGTGATTTTAACACACAAGCTACACATTAATGTCTGGATTTGACCTACAGTACCTTTTAGAATCCATCACAACAAAGTCTTTCTATCTACCAGCAATTATTGAATGTTGAGTCATACAATGTTTGTAAGCAGAGTTGACCATTTACGTCATGTCTAGAATAAAGGATTTGTGGTTGAACGATTCACAGAGATTTTTCGCGTAACAATTAATTTTGTGAATTGTAGGGTATTCCCCGTCGAAGATTTACACGGAAGATTTGTGACTCAGTATGAACAGTCAAGTGAACCTAAAAATGCTACTCTCCAAGTTTAGAAGGGCTAAGGACTTTCAGAAAAAAAAATATGCCATTTGTCATCTAAGAGCTTACCTTCATAAAACGTGTAGTGAAAAACTTTCCAGATTGTTGGATCTATTCGCTGCTTCAGTCAAATCCTGCGTAACGATTAGAAAAGTAGAAGTTAGAAAAAAATGCATCGGATTTATATTGTCCACATTATCCTGGAAGAGATTCGTAACTTTGGCTGTATTGAGGTTGTATTGAGTTACGCAAATATTTCAAAAAGGGAAAATACCTTTGTGGTGTTAACATAATGACCAAGAATCAATTTAATGCATACCACTTGACGACTGAAATCAGAAAAAAGGAGAAGCTAGACATTTTGTATAACAGCAGAAGCACTTTGATGGGTTACATGCAGACATCATAACATTATTTGAACTTTTAAACCTTTGAATTTATAGTTAATTTCTACCCACCCTGATCGTGTTTTGAGAAATACATTTACAAAGACCATGTAAACTATTACTTCTACCATCCTGTCTAATGCTATATGTCATTGCCTTTGATATTTTGAAATTGGGTTAACATTGAACATTTGAAAGACGAGGGTCAAAATCATGAATTTTATTGATTTTTTCATTGACTTGTATATTTGAACAGATTTCGTCAGGATAAAAGCAAAACAAGCAAAAGCTCTTTCACATCAATGTCCTTACACGCGAATACACCATTTAAAACAATATTATATATACATATATAAGTCGGCAAAGCATTAACAGTGCTAATTCAAGGAAAAAACATCGGACACGTTTTTCATAATCTTTGATTTCGTAAGATTGAACAGTGAAATCTCCTCGTCTGCTGTCATACTTGTACGGATTCCTAATACTATATACGGCGTTAATTTGTAACACAATCGTACCCATCATCGTAAGTCTATGGCAAATCATGTACTAAAGTTTGCGATTGAGTGCAAAATTGATCCTATCTCTTTTATGTTACAGGCCCAGACGGGCATTTTGACTCTTCTCGAATCCTCTCAATTTTGAAAGCTTGTAAAAATCGAACGACAAGTTACGTGTTTCTTAGTATAAACGTCATGTGAACTTTCAGAGCGATTCGGACAAGAAAGTACATTCCTCAGAATTACACTGGTTTTAATAAATGGAATCTGTTATAGTATGTGTACAAACAATTATATCGCTTTTTATTGGCTAATAATTACCTAGGTTTTAGCAAAACTTTTGACAGCGTACACAATATATCTGTGTTAGTGAAAACATAGAAAATCTACCTAGGCTATTCATTATTTGTACATACTTCTTTGAATGGCTTCTAGAAAAACAATGATGACATCCAACCACTTTTGTTATGTTACCTGTTTGAATATTTGTACTGTGCATTCCCGTTCTGACTGGTTTGAATAAATTCATTCATTCAATTTTGACAGATATACACATTTAATTATCTGGTCTGACAAAAAACACGTTATATAGTATAAGTGCGAAAGTTACGAGATGCTGTTTTTTTAAATCGTATTTTGTTATTCGAGCATTCATAATAATTACGTATTCATAGTCGGGAAATACCTTTTAACATTTATACATTATATAAGTGTAGAACAAAAGAAATAAATCGCAAAATGTGTTTTTGTTATTGAAATAAAGTTGCGAGCTTACACTGAAAAAAGTGAATTTTACGGTGACGGAGACGATGATCTTATTCTTGTAGTTGCCTAATTTCTAGTACTCTATTGTCCTGCGCTCTTCTTCGTGACACCCACCTTGGACCAAAATTGCCAAATTTCAAGTGAATTTGATGCTCAAGTACATGATCAAATACACCCTTATCTTTTCACCAGGAAAATTTCTTACTTTCAAGCCTGTTTCTAAAATTTATATTGTTTAATAGGCAGATATAGGTATTTCTTTATTTTGCTTTCGTCTGCTGCGCTATCATTTTATTCGTCATTATTTTTTCCTTTGAAATTAACCTGTCTGCAGTACTATTATAATCATATGGGAACAATGCCTTGGGTTTTTTGTAAGAAAAAAAGATGAATTGATCAAGCAGAAATATTGGATAAACTTTACAATATCAGTCGTGTAAGATTACAAGTATTCTGAGAACAACTTTCAGATGGCACACAAATATATATACAAGGAAATATACCACGCACGCACGATGCCCTTTGACATCCGCTAATCAGCCTATCACAGTATCACCATCGCCCCCTCGCTGTTTACAAACTTGTTTTAACGACTTCTTGATCATGAATCCATACAAAATTTTTACACATTATATGGGTGTTTTCCCATGTGGCAGTCTCAACGGCTGGTATAATATAAAGGCCATCCGCGCATGGCATATTCCTCAGTTTAGTTTTGAAATCTGAAACATCGGTTGACTTTTAATCTACTAAAGTTTTGCATTCCTCACTCACTCACTGACACCTGCTTTAAAGAAAAGGTAATGTAATTTATTTTTCTTAATTTATTTTGTCAACAATGCACGAAGTAAATATTAGTAGGTGTATTCATTTATTTGTTTGTTTATTTATTTATTGGGATATGTTTTTACACAGGCAAAAGTATCGGTTTTATGAGATGGCAAAAAATGCTTTGAGACTTTCTTTTATTATTCTAAAATTTACAAGGCTTTTTATTTGCTTAGGTATTAAAATGCTAACATACTATTAAAAAATCTCTTTTTTAATTAGATTTTTTTTATCAATCATTGCATGGGGTGAATAATTATATTTACAATTATCAGTCAATAAATTAAAAGTTGAATTCATTAGTAACCAAATCATTGTAAAATGACAGTAAAAAGCAGCGTCGCAAAAAAAAAAACCAGATTTGTAAAAGAAAATATACACATCACATTGTTTTTTTTAACTTGAGGCGGTGGTAATGGTTTAAAGAAATTTACATGGTTACATATAAATATTATTGCCATGCAAACTGCTCTAAGGGGCAATAAAATGTGGTCTGTATTTTAGAGATTTTTTTTCCCTGCCGATTCTGATGTCTTTAGAGTTGATGAAATCGTGAAAGTGTAATGGAAAGTGATGATGTCTTATCATTTTAAGAATGGACAATTTTTTCTTCTATGTTGATTTGTCCACCCACTACAAATTATACTGCAGCCATTTTCATGTTAAAGAAATCATGAAACAACAATAAATCGATGCAAGTTTTGTTGGTTTATCGATATACCATGCCGATGCCTTATTTATTTTAATCCATAATTCAATTAGAATTTAAGCACGTAACATTTTAGGATACTGTTATGAAGGTATATTAATGTTTCGAAATTATTTGGAAGTATGATTTGTTACTAAATGAAGTGCTGCATCTGTCCATTTGGCTGATTTCTGTGGGTGCTCGAAGTCTGTCAAATCATGGATCCTACTATATACGATGGTCAAATTTTCTATTTCTGAGCGGTGCCAACATCAAAATCTGTTTAAGTGAAAAAATTTGGTACCTAGCACTCTTTGCTTTTGCTTTCCTTAATTCGATTTTAGTCTAGTTTTACAACAACGTAAGCCACTTCAATATCGGGATTCGGTGTTTTACTCATTGTGGATACATTTTCTCTAAGGACCTAAAAAATATTCTGAACAAAATTTACAGAAAAACGCGCAAAACTCCAATAATGTAGAATACCCAGCCGCAGATCTGATAGCATTCCTATAATCAGTTTTCATAGGTTGGCAAAACATGAATTACCGTAATTGTACAAAAACCAGTAGGTACCAAAAACTGGTCTGACCCAATTTTAATAACAATGATAATAATAAAAATACCTTATCTCTTTTTAAATTTTGAAGACATGATTAAAATTGTTTTAAACGTTGAAGTCTGTGGGAGCTTCAAAACTTTCGAGTTAAGACCTAGATTGGGTATAGAATTCCTGTTAATAATGGTTAAACATTAGACATCTTATCTACTTAAAATATAATGATATGAATTAACTATTTGCCTTTCCATATGCTTATGTTTGAGCATATCTATGTCTCATGTAATAACATTATGGGCCAATATTTCTTAAATTGAAGATTCAAGATTCTCGCCAAAACCAATGGTAAACAGATGTACGCGACGAAACCATCTAAAGATTATTTCATACTGCAGCTCACAATAATATTGTGAACTATTATATGGCTTCAAAATATTATGATTTCTTTACCCATTCAAATTGAATACTTACAAGCGCAATGTCGATTGGTATAGATTATTATTTTCCAATTTGTTTTAAAGAGTGTTTAAAGAGATTCCTTTAAAACAATTTGTTAGCAGAGTAATTAATCGCGAACAGAACATGACAGGCAAGAAGTTCGACGCAATATATCTTATCATTCATGATATATAAGATAGCAGATGTTTGTATGTTACGTTATGAATACCTAAAACACAATACACAATAGTTATATCAAGGGATTGGTTGACCCAATCTACAAGGTTCCATGTCATATACCTAATAGAGTGACCCAATATTTCTTATTCATTGGCTTTTGAAGTTACGTCCATTCGCGATATGTATACGATGTTGTACGATCAAACACAAACTGGGTTCATGATAAAGGCGACTGCACAATGTTGGAATATAAACCAACAAATCCTTAACAAATGACAGACAAGTTAACATATATCGAACGAAATATATACCAGGCGAACGAAATATGAATCACATCGAACGAAATATGTACCATTAATCCCATTTGTAATGTTTATGCTTTATTTGAAGTTTTAAAGGATTCTCTTTGCCTTACTCATTAGTATATACAAAATAAATATTCGTTATCTTGTTCTATATCATTTCATATGGGTGAAAAGATAATTTTTCACAGTGCAATTTTGCAAACAAAGTGATTTTAGGAGCTTTGAAAAGAATGTAGAAAAGTGAAAGTTATAGTTTCACTTTTTTGTAATCAAGTTTTGTATCAATCAAATTTTGCCGCATTCCACATTTTGTTTTGTTTTGACCTTATAACATAGATACGGGTCTCGAAAGTCTATCAATTCTTTTTCGAATAATTATTTTTTTTATGTTTACAATCTGAAACATAGATAAATAACAGCCCACAATAATGGTTAATAAAATATATTACTTTTTTTCGAGGAAAGCAAACTCAATGTTTGAAACTGATGTTAGCATGTTTGTGACTGCCCACCAATAAGTATTCATTCTTCAGTATTTTCAAGAAAATCTTTAGTTCAAAAAGCTTTTTAATTACGACAACATGTTTATTTTTCATTTCGTTATTGGACCAATGAATATTATAAATGCTTTTAAAAAAAATAAATAAAGTAAAAGCTTCATAAATGCGTATGTACCGAGTATATACACGGTTTCGCAGTGCGATACACAGACACACTCTCTCCCGTGTTCAAAGTGTGTGCATCTCCCCATGCTCCTCTTGCCTACCTCAGTGCGAGGAATGGGTTTATTTATAGCGCCGCTATTTGCGGAGAACGGTACAACGTCGATTCTGACGTCATACAATGGTAACCCTCGAACCCTTGTGACGTCAAGGCGAGCGGCTTACACGCACAAACCTGTATGATGGTGCGGTCCCAGGTCCGCGGCTAACGAAGCGTTGAGCAGTGCTTTGCTGATGTCATAGCTGCTCCATTCGATATGAGGCTCAGCCGAGTAGGGGTTTATACTTTTGTGGCGGAGCAGCCGTGTATTTCACTCTTGCTTGCTTGTGCCACCAACCAACATCGTTTCTTCAGTCCTTCGTGCTCGTCTATGTGACTCGAGAACGAGGAGGAGGTCCCGGTGTTTTGGTCAACAGCAAACATCAACAAGAAGTCATCATCATCATCATCATCATCACCTCGGCTGCGGTGATCAGTGAACCGTGTTGTTTTCCACTTTTTGACATCTTCCACGTATTTTCTTACTTTTCTACTGGACACGAATTAATCTCCTGCTACTTCATTGTTTTTACTCATACCAGAGTGAAGAAATTAGATCTTGAATATTTTTTTTGTATTTCCTGATAAGGTAAGATACAAAGATTATCATCAAGCTTTCATCAACCTTGCTTTTATCATCACTGTCAACTAAGAAAAATATAATGCAATTAGCTGTTCAGTCTTAATACTCGAGTATACATGATATACTTCTTTTGCAGTTTATCTATGTTTTCATCTGTAAAAAAATACATTTCAAAATGTCTAATTGGAATTTAATGGCTTCCTATTCGATATGTTTTCATACTTTGAAGGAAAACATGTTTATTATTTCATCATTCATCCTTTCAAAACTTATTATGTTGGTCACAACTTGTACTGATTCGTTTATCTCAAACAAAACGAAAAGTGTTTTTACTTCTTTTTCAAAAGATACCATGTTGGATTCATTATAGAATAATCAATATCGTTAACAAACATCGCTAATTTGTTGTACTTGTTTTTATCTACAGAAAAATCTCAACATAATGACAAGAATTCTTATCTATTAAGTACAGTCTGTTTTGCTAAATACTTACAAAATATGAAAATTCAAAGCAAATATGTTTCATTTATATTTGATCAATGTATTTACATAAATTATCGAAGCATTCAATGACGACAGAGAGATAAAATTTAATCAATAATTCCATAATAGCAGTTTTTCGAAACATAGCTAATGAGATTAGTTGTGTGGAAATGGATGGTTTGACCTTGTTTGAGGATAGTGAACGAATGTGCGAGTGGCTTTGTGCGTGCAACTGTGTGCGTGTGTTTGTTTCTGACTTTGACTGTTTGGAACATGGTTCTATACATTGAAGATATATCAATACTTTTGATCTGTTGATACTACAACCAACCTATCCTTACACTTAATAACATAACAACAATCATCTTGAATTTAGCAATACTTTGTGAATATCGCACATCAAATAACATTTAGTTCCCCCAAATAGTAAATTAGACTTTTTGAAAAATATCTAATACGATTAGAGTTTTACAGATGGGGTATATACATAAATATATCATATATCATCAGTGAAGAAATAGGTAGCTGTGTATAGACTAATGTCATTAACCACCGGGCCCCATCTAAGCTAGCTGCACATACTTGAAATATTTTCTGCATCTAATTGAACCAGACACACGCCGTGGCCAGCGGCTTCTCTCTAGCAGTTTGTTGCTATTCACTGCTACTTCTATATATCCACTTCCTTATAGCAAAACTTAAGTAAAATTAAATTGGGAGACAATTAATATACAAATGCAACAATATTTAATATCATGCACGGAATATATAATGATATTGATAACGATAATGGAGTGCAGTGACGAAGTATTATTCCTGTCTGGTGAGATCACAGGGTGTAATTACACGATTGACTTATATAAAATCATTTGCCAAAATGTATGTCGATATATACTGAATCTAAATCGCATCACAACATTAAAATGACCTAATATTGGAAGAGGGTCATTTAATTTCATCTTCACGGGACAATAATATAATGAAGCCATATACTCTAGGACAAATCACATCATTAAAGACTCAAGACATAATGACGAAAGATGATGAGCTAGATTCATTTTAACTTTCCACAGAGATAACATTTGAGCAAAAATCTGTGCTATATATTTTATATGCGATGCTTATTAGAAGAGCAAAGGAAAATCCTCCACTACATAAGCTTTGCGGCGCCACGTATAGCCTTAGCCAAAGCAGTGAGTTTGCATTGTGCATACAATATATTATGTGCGCTGCAGGAGGTACCTGTCCACATCAATAGATTTCAATGAATGAGCTGGGTATGGCACTGTACTATCACGAAGGCGCCCCATACGAGCCTACACACCCTCAAATCAAGGAGAGCGTACTCCGGAGGGATTCATAATATACCGATATACGACGAAATAAAATGGAACGGCCGTTCAATTTTCATCATCAGAAATCTCAATATCTTGCTAACCGACATGGCATTCACGTCAAGTGTGTAATATTCCTCCTCCTTTCTCTGGAGGAAAAAAATAGAGATTTACCCACTCGATTTTTTGTGTGTGTTCCGACCATCTTATTCACCTTGTAGTTTATAACCCAACCTATAACAGACAATTATGGATGGATGTTTATCGTAAACCGTGCAAACACTTTGCCCCGCCTTAGTTTCCAGAAATGCAATAGGAGATTTAGTGGATAACAGGGCAGCGCGATTTGCGTAAGCATCGTGTGTATATATGTACACAGCATACATCAATTTTGGTTGCCACTTCAGAAGCGAATTTTCAAGTGTTTAATCGTTTTGCTCTCCTTTTAAATATTCTCCCCATATTCTGCTGGGACAAAATTGCAGAGCTCAAATATTAGGCGCTTATTGTGAATATGATTTTGCCGCCTTCGCTGGGAGCGTTTTGAAGAGGATCTCAAACTCACTATCCCCATCGTAACGTTTACTTCTACCTACCTAATCCATCAAATTAGAAGATAAACTCTTTCAAGTATTTGTGCCTACCGACAGCTCGACAAATGTATACAATCCATGTGCCTACGCATTTTGTCGGCGAGACTCCAAATTCCGAAGCACATTTTTTATTCCTTTTAATATCTTCCTATTCATGTTGACACGATAAGCTCAATATAATATTCTTAAAAACAATAAAAGTAAATCTTTTTAAATAAAATATTTGATTTTTGTTTAATATTGCATCACTTTTAAGTTATGAAGACGCCCCTGGGATTAAACGAATCAAAACAATAAAGAAGAGCTTTTCAGTTACAGCACAAAGTATACAATATCGGCTTAATTCACTTTTACATTCGTCGCATTACGAGTATTCGATGAGAGAGCGAACACGTTTTGTTTGCGTATTCTTAGCCAGTAGAATCATCAATAACGTATATTTGGAAGCTTACGCCAGCTATCATTTATCCCCTCGAGATTTTACTATTACATGTCGACCAAAACGACTGAATGGAAAAGCCTCAGTGATATATATATTCAACTCGCACGAAAACGCAAACACCCACGTCATTGCATTCTAAATCAGATTTTTTGCACATAGCCAGACCTTTTTATACATTCTATTTACGTCGCGTCGACGAACCGAGTTGGTAGATCGACGGCGAGAATTATCTCCATTTCTATAAAGATGCCTCTGAAATGGTGGGCGCAATATCCTTTCTTCTCTGCTTCTCTCTCCATCTCTTTCTCGATTTCTCCAACAGTCTTCCCGCGCGGTAATACTGCGAGAGTTTGAATTGCCATGCGAAGTGGTAAATCACCTGATGATTTGCTTTCTTCTTTCTCATTATGTTGTAATTGTTTCAAGAATAGTTGAAGACATTTTATTTCTCACAAATATCACTAAATGTAATTTTTATTCATGAAATTGATTTAAAATTATTTTCTCAAAGATGGATTTTATTTGAAAGAAGGGAAAATACCATCATATAAAATGAAACTTATACTAGAAACTCGGAGGTCTCATGCGGTGAAATTTGTCAAATATTTTTGTGGAAAATCTCTTAAAACAATTCAGGAAGTCATTATAATAACATGGGTAGGGTCCCACGTGTATGGATTGCAGGAAATACAATGATATACTCATTACGAATACTTCCCTTCGTTAATATATACAAACTGTAACCTGTTTCCCTCTTACATTCACCTACAGGTGTCGGTGAAGTCTAGACACAATTTTAAAGTGAACTGTCCATAAAACATAAAATTCACCACACTTTATATTTTGTATAGACGATCTTAGTTACACAGGAGAATACATATTTCTAATTGTTTATATGAGCATGTCAGGGGTGGATACGGTAGCTAATGTGCCTTCAAATCTGTACATGCACAGGCCTTTGGAATCAGACGATATCGCAGTGAATGCCGGGAACTTCTCTTGGGTTTGCTGAGAGTTGATGACGTCAGATCAGATTTAACCAATAAAAATACCGGGCCGTATTTACGCGGGAACCTTCTCCATTGCTTCCAAGACTGCCAGTCATTTAAACGGCGTCGCGACGAGGATACAAGGGGCGCTACCGCTACCCGAGATTGACCATGATGCTGGTAGGCGCACCCACCTCCTTTGGGACCGGGTATCCCCAGTTCAATGGCTACCCTACCCATCCTTTCGACGACTTCGACGCCTATTCAGGTGCTTACCTCACTACTATCATCCTAAGTGTTCTCCACCCATCATTTTTTGAACATTTCTGTGAACACCATATAATTTCTGTAAAAACTCACATTAGGTTGGTGTTAATACTCTGTAGCTCATATCATTGTTGCTTCGAGACTTTGTTCCAAATTTTATGTCATTTCAACTGTCCTTTATTACCCTCAAGTAATTCATGTTGACACTTTCCTTGTTTTTCTAATTTAATGAATTAGCTATCAATTCGCTCGTTATCCATGTAAAATCACGCTTATTTATAAATGTTTCTTTAATCAGTGTAAAAAATAGAACTTGAAAATATACATTGTAATTATGGTGGTCAAAATAGACAAGGCATAACAGTGGTATACCGATAAACATTATTTTATAGGCGCTCGTGATTATTATTTGATTTCTGTGACATTGGAATGTTCTGACCAATACCTCCATTTAATTGCATCAGCATTGTATAAATTGCATGTAAAAAGCACCTTTTCTGCATGTGTCTTATTGATGTATCTTCTAGTATTGATGTACTCGTTATCCATCCAATACCTTTCGTTTTGACAATTGTTTCTAATTATTTATCAGTATATTGTCGATAAAAATGAGTGATTTTCCTTTTATTTATTGTTTAAAAACGATTCAAAATGCTACAATCTAAAATGATAAATAAAATGTTATCGTCGATATCTACTTACATTGATATTAATGATTAATGATTCACCCAGAAATAGCAATATCAAATCTTTAGAAAATGATTGAGTTTAAGAATAAACTCCTTTTGAACAAACATAAAGTCAAAGACATGCTATAAAAGAAACATTATATTCTTATTGTCGCAATGCTTTGATTGATGTTCTAATTGTTGTTCTATTTTCTTTGCATTTTTCTCAAAGGCTACGTCGATCCGAACGCGGGGTCATCTCAGTACAATATACTGGAAACCAAACTGTTTCAGAACCTTACCAGTCCAACTCAACCGGAAGGTAGTCCAGTCAGCCCACCACTCAGTACTGACGGGACCCTCATCTCACAGCAACAACAACAGCAACATCAACAACATCAGCATCATCATTCACCCCCACACCATCAAGCTAGCGTGTCGCATCAGCAAGTGCAACAGCAGCATCCGCAGACCCAGACATCGCCTCCTCTTCAGCAACCTCAACAATCTCAACAGCAACAACAATCCCAACATCGAGTAACACCACACAACCATCAGCAACATACCCCTCACCAATCCCCGCAGAGGCTATCCCCCGTTAACCCTATGCCGGCCAGTATGCCATCTTACACCCCGAAGCAAGACGCATCGTCACCGCCTTGTATTGTTCAAACACCCGAATCATTCTCATCAAACTATAGCAGTCCACCTGTTTGCTCAAGCGCTAGCAGCAGATTGCCTAATTTCCAAGACTGTTTCGGCTCAACCGGTTTGAGGCCCAGTTACGAAGAACATTCTCCCGAGTTTGCACCGTTCAGTTCAATGACGGAGTTTCTCCCAAGCGCGACCCAACCGGAGCCGTACGACAGAGAGTACCCCCTCCCAGCAATCCCATCTATGTCTGATCACATAGCCTACCAACATGCTTACAGCCCAACCTTAACGGGTGTCTCCCCTCCCACAACATCCCACAGCACATACTCCCCCGTGGCTCAGCACAGCGATTATTATGATGCGAGTTTTACACATGACGTTTCTACTGTTCACGTGGATTCGAACGTACAACCTCATTTCGTTTGGGGTTCTTCGCAAGAGGGATCCATTTCAACATGTACGGAAACATCGATTCTGGAAAGCAAGCCTCATCATTACCCGATGCTGCCCAACCCACCGCTTGGTTCTCAACATAATATAATGGTCGGAGCCAGGAAAACCAGTCCCATCATGTCACTGTCACCAGAAGGACCTATGATAACACCGCCTAGGACGCCCTCTCAAGAAGGCATGTGCGCCGTGTGTGGGGACAGTGCGGCTTGTCAGCATTATGGTGTCAGGACGTGTGAAGGATGCAAGGGTTTCTTTAAGGTAAGTTAAAGTCATAAAATCAAACTTCTCTACGACCTGTAGATTTGCATAGATTACGATTACGAATAGTACACATTGAAAAGCCTTTAAAACGATCAAACTACTCTTTTTCAGTCAAGTATCGGGGAAAAGTGAGATCTTGACGCATATGCGAAGATTTCCTCATGACTTGTTTCCCCAGGAAATTATGTGGCATGGAAGCATTCTGTAAACAAAAGTGGCATTTGGTAACGTCAATCTTGTTCTCTCACTCTACGGGGCATACATTCGGGCACGTTGAAGGAAATAACAAGTCTAGGTATTCCCTCCGGAGGGTCCTGGCGCAGATAAAAAGGACTTTCAGCAGACTCTGCCTCATAGTATTGACGTCATAGAATGCCAGTTCTCGAATTAAAAAGTTCCGGACTTTTTAACTTGTGCCTACCCTGGCAACCTGTCAAATTGGCAATGACTGGTGCGTCTGAGCCGACAGTTGTGCCGCCGGGAAGGGGGCGAGGAGGGTGAGAACAGGAAGCCGCAATCGGGAAGCCTAGGGCGGATGACACAGTGTTACCCTGGTAACAAAGCTACAAACTCGACTACAAAAGCTAGATGCAAGCTCAAATGCGATTCCTTGGTTTAATCCCAACAGGTTCACGTTGTCACTGTGATGTGTAATGGAAAGAACAGGGTCTGACATACTTTATAAAAGCCTTTCCTTAAAGTCCAAATGCATCTTTTATTATTTCCTACATCTAAAATGTGACGGTATCAATTATATTAATTGTAAACTTTTTTTTCCTTACTTCCTTATCACAGAGGACAGTACAAAAGAACGCAAAATACGTGTGCTTGGCTAACAAGAACTGCACCGTAGATAAACGACGGAGGAATCGATGTCAGTACTGTCGCTTCCAGAAGTGTTTGGCTGTCGGCATGGTAAAAGAAGGTCAGTATTTTAACTCAAAGACAATAAATTACAAATTGGAACATTTGCAACCCTATTAGTTACGTTCTTTACGTGATCAAGAAATGTAAACAGTACAGAAGTTATACGACAAAACTAAAAAGACCCCCGATTGTGGCATGTTTAAATCATATTCGACAGACCCTGTAAAGGTTCAAAACGTATAGTTTCCTTAAAGAAAATCTGAAATGGAATATTTATTGAATTCAGCAGTCGAATTAACAGATGTTCGCACGCTTGTCTATAAGGCTAGATATGACATTCTACGATTTGACTAAAATGACAGTTATTCGTTTAAAAAGACTATAGATAATATTAGAACCACTTTCAAATATCTATGAACAACAATATCTGAGGTTCTGAAGTTATAAAGAGTGGTATCAAATTTTTGCAATAGTATTCGTAAAGATCTTTGAAATGGCAAAATTTATTGGAAGTATTCCTGACGTCCACAGGAAAAGTAACCTGCAAGTTTAGCACTATCTATCTACGTTTTAGGCTTAAAAAGGCTTCCGTAGGTCGTAAAAGTGGTATTGATACATTTCTTCTAAATTTTATCATTGTGCAGTTGTTCGAACCGATAACCTTCGAGGACGAAGAGGCAGACTACCGACTAAACAGCGGAACTCTCAGGACCTGCCTCCCCCGTCGCCTCCTGTGAGTCTCATCACAGCGCTTGTTCGAGCCCATGTCGACGCCTCACCAGCCAAAGCAAACAGGGACTACAGCCAGGTAAGAATCTATTCATTGCTTCTCAGGAAGAGCCAGTGATTGGCTAAAAGTACGTCTTGCAATACCTAAATATTCATGGATTCGTAAAACAAATCTGATAGAAATCAGGAAACTTTTAAGATGAGGAGATGGAAATCTTAGGAAAACGAAAAGTGCAATTGCTAACCATCCCTTTGGGAACTTTAATATGGCTATGAATAAAGTCTGTGGCGGAAGTAAAAGATTTGTCGAATTGAGGACCTAAAACGGTTGAACGTATCCTCACATTTAGCGTGATGTTGAACAATGATGTGGGTATGACGTCATTCGTTAGTAAGTGGGACAGGAAGGGAAAGGAAATTACATACCGTGCTTAGATGGGTGAGATTTGAAACCACTGTCCTCCATAAAGCTCCCGTCAGGCATGCTCTCGACACGGCTTGATAAAGTGATGGATGTGATACCTCTAGATGACGTCACTCGGTCATTATGACGTCTAACGCCACACTGTAAGATAGAGGGGAGAACGAAAATAAACACAGCTGCCCCGATTTCCCTCAACAAGCGAGGATATCTCATGTGACGTCACAATGCAATCAATTTCGCTAGAGGGGCACACGCACGGGGAAAGGTAGTCGTATATTAACAGATTAATAATGGACGAGGTTTTTTTAACCAGCATATATGGGTCGGTCTTTCAGATCATTGGTTTGCATGTAATCGCTTGGGACGTGGTACTTTATTAATGCTCTCTTTCCTTGTCTCTCCCTCTTTCTTCCTCTCCCTCCCGCGTTCTCGCCCTCCATCTATAAATGCCTCTCCATCTCATCCGACTTGCGGTTGGGTTGACTTCACAGTTTCGGCTACCGGGTGACGTCATCTCACCACCACCAGACAACGAGCAGCTGCAAATCTTCTACGACAACTTTTGCTCGTCGATTGACGTCATCCGCTCATGGGCGGAGCGTATCCCTGGTTTCAGCGATCTCTGTCGGGAGGATCAAGATTTGCTGTTCCAATCATCTTGCCTCGAACTTTTCGTTCTCAAAATGGCATACAGGTAAATCATCGATTGATATTACATTCGTCGTATCTTTACACCATGACACGGTGGATGGTGTATATTTATATCGTAACATAGATTCAACTAAATGTTCATGGGGCAGGATAGTGAACTAATTCGATCTTTCTTTAATCATTGTGATATAATTCATTTGACGAAACATTTTCCTGTTGTATAATAATGATGATAATAATAAATATGATATACAATTAATATGGCGCCAAATCCACCTATTAAAAAAAATATCAAGGCTCAAACTATTAAGAAGAATCAGGATAGGAGAAAAGTGTAAGAAAAATAATTATATATATAATTCTATAGCGCATATTTAGAATGAATTATCTATGACAAGTACAGTCCGATCGGAAGGGGTCATCCTAGTCCAAGGAAATCACTCAGACTTGACCAGTAGTACAAATCCATCGCTGTGTTTCGATCTTTAACACTCTCAATACCTAGTCCTGTGATCAATTTTGTTACGGAGAGACAGTTATGGACATGTATATTTCTATAACATTCTCTACTCGGCCTGTTTCCACAGAGTCAATCCGGAGGATCCATACGTGGTTTTCTGCAATGGGAACGTCCTCCACAACCAGCAATGTGAACGGGGTTTTGGGGAATGGCTGGATGATATACGCAGCTTCTCCAAGGTACTATCGTCGCTTGAAATCGACATCTCCTCGTTCGCATGTCTGGCTTCTCTTGTTCTTATCACTGGTGAGTGTTCTCCAGAAAACATTTCTCAGCAGACATTCAAATATTAAAAAAAAAATCCTGTATTATAAATGTTCGCATGATAACGCCAAACTGTGGAAAATGATCATAAATTACGAAACAAAATAAAACAGCGGAGAAATAACATATAATCATAAATATTATAATTTCATGATTATAATTTGATACATTTGAATAACATTTTTCATAATAACGCTTCTCTGTCTAAATAACTATATAAACAACATATTTGGAAATGTACCAGAGTATCAGTAAAATTATGATAATTTCATTTGACTTTGATGAATCGCATTTCAATATGAGATGAAATGTATAATCTGCCACAAATGAACTCTTTCAAAAAAAAGGGAAGTATAAATCATGTCATAAAGTTTATCACAAATTTCTTCTAATCTTGTCGTTCGCACATGATAGACAACGTTTGATATATCCCGACTGTACGATGTTACTAACATCCACCTGCTCCTGCTATTGGGAGTTCAGACCCTTCACATATTGGATATCTGTACTCACACATCCCTTTTCTTTTCAATTTTCTCCCAATGCATCTACAGAGAGACACGGGTTGAAGGAACCAGAGAAAGTAAGTCAGCTGCAGAACAGAATCATCAGCTGTCTGAACGACCACGTGACCTACAACACGAGTGCGCAAACGCGAGCGAACTTTCTCTCACGGATGCTGATGCAGCTCCCCGAGCTTCGGGTGCTGAGCAAGAAGGGACGCCAGAGGCTATGCGTACTCAAAGTCGAAGGTGCCGCTCCCGTGCCGGGCACCATCGAAAAAACTTATGAGCCTAACTTGCCTTATTAACTCTGGGTTCAAGAAATACAGAATATTTCTTATACGAAAGGCTGATTTCTCAGCGAAAAACTTTATTCATTTTAGTTGACTGACATGTTTTACTATTCTCACAGTACAAATTATTATGTTTCACTTTAATGTCAAACACTATTGTGAATAAAGTATATTAGATTATGTCTGCACCTTATCGTTTATTCAAATTGAATGATCTTAAATGTTCTCAAATGCTTCACATTTCCAGACATTTCTTTCTGTTTTATACATTTTTATTCTTTGAGAGAAATTATTGCATCTCGCCGTTTGGGAGAAAATACAAATCTGAACAAAACTGTAGCAACTCTAGCCACAGAAAATAAAAAACAAAGTTATATATTTTTCATATTCAATTCTTAGCTTTTTATCAGAAATCTATTCAGAAAAAATATATGGATATAACAGCGGTACAGCGATGTATACTTTGTTATGACAAACGTGTTATCATTCTACAATCTGCCATATTAGGAAGTATTTTATCAAATGTATATAAAAACGAATTGGTATTCACTGGGAATATTGCAATTTTGTTAGGATAAATTCTACAAAATTAAGAAACTATAACCAGTGCAATAGCGTTAATAATGTAATAACAATCACAGAAAACAAAGTGGCTCGTGTTTCTGTGAAACTGAACGGGCTATATATTTATGAGAATGCAAACAAATATACACACACGCGCGCACATGTGCACAAACACACTACATTATTTTAAGTTTAGAGAACTAAATTGATATATTTCTAATATTAGTAATGTAGAGAATACGAAAAGAATTCAGGAAAATATGAACTTTCATACAAATATTTCGAATCTATAGTCGTACAAACGTTCTACAAAAAAAGATTATTCCAGGATATATCTGCAAAACAATATAACAGAAAGGATTCAAACATTTTGATCTTATTTTATTGGTCTTTCAGGGATTTACAGAGAATTTGATTACCTGATCACATCAATTTTATACGGAGTATTATAGCGGTTAATTTGATTATATTTCTTGGGGCTGCTGCAGTAGTTAGACGAAATTTCTATTGAAATGGCTAGCACTGCGTGTAGTTCAATGACAGTACGCACAATTATTCATGTAAATTTAAATGGACAACGACATTATATGGTAGGCATAATTATAGTTAGCAGCTGAAATGCTTTGTATAAAGATCAGGTGGAAATTCACATCTGAACGCGTGGCCAATTTGCAGCTGCATTGTATTATTTTAGAGGAAAATAACACTCAATAGTATATCATAAGATAATGTATGATGATCTACAATAGGGTAGAGATTTAGAAGTACCCGTAAATTTTAATTTATTTTTGCACGACCGGAGACACATTATCAGAAACCTCCATAGAATAGCATTACTAAACAATATATAATTCTATTCGTACACCAAAGGCTATGATTTCGAACGAAATTTAGATGTGCAAACTAGTTTCATGGTTATATCACTGTACAAAGCTGCAAAGACATCGCATGACTAAAGCGAAAATATCATTGTAAATATGAGGTGTTCTGGATCACCCAAACGGCAATGTGAGAATGTAGATAATTTTATAGTTAAAGTAATGTATTGCAGTACACGAAAGTATGTCTATGCTATGATCACTGAAATGTGCTAATTATTATGTATACGAAAAGAGATACATGAATATTCAATTATATACATATAAACTTTGTTACATTTTGTTTACGAAAACTTTTTGTTTACCGATTGATGAGGATATATAAGGAAGATATGATGTTGGAGGAATGGACATGCTATATATTGGCAGGTCCTCTGCATCTTTGACACTGAATTCTTACTGGTTCTGTAGAATAGTCATTTTATACCATTTTGCTATGAAGATGAAAAACAGAAAATGTTGCAGTCTTTTTACATTATTGCTAACGTGGACATGTTCTGTGATGTTTCCAAAACGCATTATTCAATGATGTATTTATAGATGAAGAGATATCTATATAGATTATATTACTGTTATGATGATTTGAGTAGTATTCACCGTTCCCCCCTTCTCGATCGTTCCTCGGGGTAAATCACGTGACATGTAACGAAAAGAGGGAAAGGGCGGGCTATGTCAAAAAGTCAGCAGGCAATTCTCTTCAGGCCACTGTGTCTTTTTAAATTAATTCTAAATCGAGCACATTTTGATAGCTTTCTATGCGTAATGAATATTAAATACATTATATATGAAGCGATAAAATGAAATTATGTTGCTGACAGTCCTGTTACAAACTATATACTGCCAAATAATTTATTTGTTACCTAAAAATGCTGAATACTTGAGACGAAAAGTTAAATCTGGTGTATATTTTTATAACGTGAATATAGTGGAAATCAAATATGTAAATCACCTACCGTAGCAAATTTTGCGTTTCAAATTCGAGTGCTATTTTTGATGTGATACATAAACACAGTTACTTTCCCCATTCTAGTGACACCGCACGTTGATTCATAGACGTAATTTATCCATTTAGTGCAATGATTTGTTATTTTTCTCTTTTGTTGTTATTTTGAATTTGAACAATAATCCAATTAGGTTATACATTTGAATTTTATTTTAAACACACTTTAAATGTTTCCGCCGCATAATGTGTAATTGATGTTGTCGATTGTGGTAGATGCTTTAATCTTTATATACAATTTATATATGGTGTTGATTAATTCTATTCGTAAATTAACGCATCTCAACATTTAGTGCAATGTCGTCCTCGTTTTATATGGAAAAAGATGTGTGCAAAGATAGCACGTTTATACAGAATCGTATAGCGGAGAGAGTGTGAGAGAGAAAGAAAAAACTATCAGAATAAAGTTATTATTTTTCTACGTATACATGTGCCGATAGTAATGTTATGATGTTCAAATCTTGAACAAGATTCAAAAGTGGTATTATCTTTTAAGCGCAACCCCGGGAAATGCAAACGGACTTATACGTCATTAAACAATTAAACCGGCTTAAAGACGGGAAATTATTCTGAAAAGCAATGTTCATGAATGATATTTCAAGTATCAATCCGAATCATTTTTATACAAATTAAGCAAACAAAAATAATTATTCTATCTGAAATAGGAATATGATATATCAATATGTCGAAACCTTGCATAAGTCAGGCTAGTCGTTTCACTGAAAGGGGGAAATTTTAAAGAGTTTTATGGTTTAGTTTCCTTCGGTAACACAAATTTCAACCTTTCTTATGTTGGGTGTGGTTTCGTTAAGAGACTCGCTCGCTTGTTGTTATGTCATTGAAATAAATACAAGTACTTTTAGGCTATGCTATGAGTGTATATGTTCTTCAGAGTTTTATATGATATTACTGCTAAAATAAAAACGTCCACTGATAATCTTATGTCAAAATGAATCCTTAATATTTCGTCGCATGAATTTGATGAAATGTGTATGTGGAAGAGTGAAAAGGGCAGGCGTCACAACAAGAAATATGTGTTCTTAACGTATTTGAGAGAATGCGTGTGTACGTTTATGTGAGGGTGAGTAGGTGTATAATTGAGTGTGTGTTCGTGCGTAGATGTGTATTTGAACGCATGTGAATGCTCTGCATATATGTGTGTGTGTTTGTTTATGTATGTGTGCATAAGTGTGTGTGTGAGTAGGTTGGATGTGTGTATGTTTGTGTGTGGGTGTGTGTGGGTGCTTTTGAGCACGTGTGTTCGTACGCGCATGTGAATGTGTGTGGATATTCGTGTTTTGTTG
>BQKZ01000394.1:147503-166110 GCA_036244855.1 Temnopleurus reevesii
TGGCTACTGATGCTCCAAACAAGCTCCAAACGAGCCTGGCTTTTGCCGTTCATAAATTAATGCTCTTGTAGACTTTGGGTAAAAGCGACTATTTTTCCTCCGAAATTTGTCTTCATATCTAAATGAAATGAAATATCATATCATGAATATATTGCGTGAAAAAAATTGTAAGAAAATTATTGAGTTTTGATAAAGCTATTAGTATTACCAAAAATGTGTTATTAAAATCCAGTCTCGTGGACTACGGGATTTAATCGATATTCTATTTCTTGTTCAAGGACTAATTCTCGTGCAAAAAAAAATTATGACAATTTCATAATTGAATTTTAGTGTATATCTTTTTTTTTTTGTCTCGGAAATATAGCCAAAAGGCATAATGCCAGATAACAAAACAAAAAAAGAGGACACTTCATTATATATGATTCAACGGTCAAATTCAAATTCTCTAAAAAGAATCAGTAAAAAAAAATGCGTTGAAACATGTGTAAGGTAATGATGTAAGTATCCTGTCAAATTTGCATTTTTAGATCTTTAAGATAACTATATTGGGGTTTCTCAGATTATTTACAGTCCACATACATGTATAAACGTGCGTGTGTGAAACCCGACAGAATATGTGATTATTTTGTATATGGCTCTCAACAGACTAGCAATTAAATTTTCTTAAGAAAAAGGCCCAAGTAATTTCATTTTTTTTTTTGTAGAACAGCGTGGAAAATAGACGGAAGTTTACCTTCTTACAGGGGTATAGAATATATGGATCCTGTAGAGTAATATCTTCCTTTAAAATATTTACCGATGTTTCCCAGCAGTTTTTTTATTTCATTTTTAACTAATCTGATACCATCTTTACGAAAAAAAAATAACACAGGTATTCAAGTAAAGTATGCGTGTGCATGCTACCGTATTTTACATGTTATACATGTCTATCAAATAAATCTGAAGTTCATCTACTCCTGAAATTACAGACACCCACAATTATGTCGAATCAAATATTATGTTTTGTTATCAGAACTGTTTGAAATAAATATTCATATACAAAATCAATACTACCCACTATGAATTCAGGTAAATAAATTATTTTATCACCTTCCATTCAAAATTTAAAAAATAATACAAAAAGATTTAAAAACGTTTACTGAAAAACAATAAACTTAATAAATAGTACCAAATCAACATGATAAAAAATAAAAAACAATTATAAGTATTCTAATTTTCACATCTATGCAATCAATTACATTGCATAATTGAAATCGCTGTAACTAGGTACGTCATTGCAATAGTGTTGAGACTATAGATTATCTGATCATTTGTGTTTATTACTTATTAATATTCATCCAATAACTTCCCATGTCATCCTTTAAATGGAACATATTTTGTTGAGCTATATTCATTAACGTTAACGCATATATATATAAGTGACTTGTTTAAATAGTGTTTGTTTTAAAGACCAAAAAAAAAAAGGATTTGACGATATACTCCACACCAAAAATAACTTGCTTTGATAATGCGAAAAATTAGACGAAGTTGTAAGAAATAATTGAAGGATGTTTAAAGGATGTTTTTTCAATTTCATATCACGTGACATGAATTGGTGATGATCATGATGTATGCTTGTCACTTCTGTACATTGGCATTTTAAATCTCAATTCTTTTAAGCCCTTTGTTGATGAATTCATATCATTAAATGCATCAACATTTTTTTTATCAATAAATGTATAGCTTCATAAAAATAAGTGCCACATACAAGATGAAATGATGNAGCAAAACAAGTCTCACGAAGTTAGCTATCTTGTGTACAACTACCCTGTGTACAGTGAGTCCATATGATGATCAACAAAGAGATAACGTGCTGCTCATCTTCACGGAATAAAAAGCATGAATGCGACCAAACAATAACGGAAAATTTTGCCTTTTCTCCATTTTCTCCCTGTGAAATCCATTAGGAAATCCCTGTTGAATCTATGGGTAATGTATATTCAATATGTCGACCAAATCGTGCAATCTGCCAACCGGCCGTTTCAGTTTCACGTCGCACTCGCAGTGCGGGGGATCCCCGTGTCTGTGACTGTGTGCGTAGGCTATACTATAGGGGTGTATAGTTAAAAAAAATAATAAAACTATAGGGAGATAGGAATTTAGGCCTGTATGATTATGAATATTTCAATGATAACTCATCAGTGATTTTAACTTTAATGTGCTATGATGATGTAGGTTTATGTCATATACATCTCTACAAATAACTTATTATAACTTTAATTATAATAATGTTGATGAATGATGTATTACCGGTACTTCTCTTTAAGTTTAAAAATATGCGTGTAGCTATAATTCCAAAGGCAAAGGCATTGTCAAAATATTTTCAAAGCCGTTAGATCTGTAATTAATCTGCTCGCCAATTCACTGCCGCCTGTGGCGTTGTTGCTGGGGACAGATCGCCACTCATATTGACTTGCGCATGCACGCACAACAGACAGATATAGGCCTATGCCTGGGAACATGACAATACATGAAAACTTTTTGTGTTGGACTATGTCTATGTCATGTGAACAGAAGGAATTTCCCAAATGGTCAGGAAAACAAATAAATCTCTCTCCTAACTTACAACTGTTTTTCAATAATGATTTATTCTTCAAAAGATCGGAAGGATATGCTGAAAGATGAAGATGCAGCAGAAACAATGTCAGAGGCCGATAGTGTTGACTCATATACGACAAGTCCGCCCAAGAAAGAGAAGGTGCTAACAGGACGAGGTGTAACATTGAGCATGCTCATGACGGATGGGGTGGTCGAGGCTGGTAAAGACTGTCTCTCCATTGAATATTTGGTAAGAAAACCAAACTGAAGAACAAACAAGGCTCCTATTCAATCATTGATAAATAGTAACATGCTTGTTGATTCCAGATCCCTTGGTAACTAGGGTAGCAGTAACCTACATCCAAAGAGACCTTTTATATTTCGTTGTATCAATGATTGTTGTAAAAAAAAAATAGATGCAGTCCCGAAACAAACCAGTATATCCAGAGGCCAGGGCTATTTTTTTTTTTTTACAAAACCAAATATTTACGCACACAAAAAGAAAAATTTATCCAAATTTCAGCATGAAAATCTGATTATTCAGATCACTAAAATTGTCTAAGTTCCAATACTCTTCAATAAGATCTTCAGTGATTTATACTCTGGTTTTGATTGTGTCATATTTAATCTTTTCGTGGGGGGGGGGAGGGGAATTGCTCATGCTTGAGTACATGTACGGTACTTATTTGAAAACTGTGTTCTAATATTTATACGCTCTTGTATAGCGAATAACACTAACTTTATCAGTCGTCATTAAGTGCTCAACAATGTAGCATAATCTTTTGCAGTTCATTTTGAATTGCATGCATAAGATTCTGTATCACAGATTTGTTTATATTGAATCATTACAGGGGAGTAAATTCACTGCTGACCTCATGACAGACGGAAGAATCTTCTGGAGCCAAGAGAAGCAGATCTTCAACTCCCCAAGCGCCTGGGCAATTCACATCAAATCCATTCTCAACCCTGGCAAGAGATCAGGCTGTGGATGGGCTTCGGTAAGACAAGACTCAGTTTACATTGAATTGAATTGAATTTAAACTTACTTCCTTTTTCACAGATATAATCAATGTAAAGAAACTTAACAAAGTAGTAAAATCAAAGGTGGCGAGTACCCTGGAAAGAGTAGGTTGAGTTGGGGTAACATTAACAGAATAAACAAATTTAAACAAAATAATCTTTCCAAGAAAGAGTAAGGAAAATGAATTAGTATATATGTATTATCATTTTGAAAAGGAAAAAACAAATGAAAGAATAAACAAGATGGTGAACAGAAAAAAACTATTTAGAAGATATGAATGGTGAGAAAGAAAAGAGGAAGATGTTTGGAATTATCGTATACTTCTGAATATTGATCACAAGAAAATAAAATCCGGTGTTATCACAAAGATCGATCATTGTGTGTACTAAGAGGGTTGTAATTAATGTAGATCAGTTTTAGATATTTAATGGCAAGCATTTCAGTAGCAGGTATTTGTAGTTCGTGTAGGATATTGAACACACCAGGTACATTAATATTCATTTATATTTAGACAATCCACACCATATACACTGTACATACATACAATACACTACACAGTGTACAATCAAAGCTGTCTATAGTGGCCACCCAAAGGAAACAGAAAATTAGTCACTGTAGACAGGTGACCTCTATAGACAGGTTGTAGAACACATTTTTATTTTTCATTCAAGTAACGCAGAAATGGTACATGCTGTTTACTTCTTTGTAATATTATAACTTCCCCCCGTAATTGTTGTTCATTACCCTTACATAACATTTTATTACAAATGAGTATTTCAGGAATAGCTACAATGCCGTATGTAAAAAGACTATAAAGAATTTTAGTCGATTGGACAATTACTTATTTCATTTCCCTCTTTGATAATTATTAGTTTCCATACTTTAAATATCTTATAATAGTGTCCTTTTACTTCAAAGTGGCTGTAAAATGCATGTTTGATTTTAGGATGTATGCAATACTATTATAGAATACATAACATAAAAATTGCTCAATGGACATTGACAAAATATATGAGCCGACCTAGGTTAATGCCATTATATTTGTTTGAGCCCATTCATGAAATCTCATGTAAATTTCTATCTCTATGCTTGTCTTCTTCAATATTCTCTACAGGTGAAATATAATGGCAAGAAACTGGATGTTGTCAAGTCCCAGTGGTTTAGAAATATGAAGATCCCGTATTTGGTAAGGAACATTCTTGCCACTTGTTATCAGCACATATTGCTATCAGGGCCCTCTGAACTATGGAACAATGATGGTGAGAATGCCACCTGTTCTGAGCTTTGGCAGATAGACCACCACTTGTTATTAAATGTCTGAAAAGGCACTGCGGGTAAAAAAATGTTGAATCATAAATTCTCATTCTGATTTCTCTTCAGAATTAATTGGGCCTGAAATAGGTAGAATATAGTTGATACTGAATAGATATTACCCTAATATTTATGAAAGTCTAGTATTTTTCTCAAAGACAAATGACAAATGATATATTTTTTTGAGCACCACTGGTTATAATTTTTTTTAATTCAGAGGGCACTGATTGCTGTAGATAAGATTTCCATTGTATATCCCCTTCTTTGTTCTTCTTTGGTTTATCCCTTTCCATCTTGTTTCACCCTTTCCATCTTGTTTCAATTAAATCACAGCTCTTGAACTTACCATCAATCACATTCTGTCATTATTTGACAGTTTGATGGTAAATACAGCTGCAGCCAAACTGCAGCACTCAACAGAAGTTGCCATTTTTACAATGGTTTGTGCAATGGGAACAGGTACATTTATGTACATTGGCATCAAGATTTTGAACTGAATTGTGTTGTTATGATGACTACTTATTCTTCATGTTAAATCAATATTGATTGTACCTGTAGGAGTGTGGCTTAAACCTTTATGATATTTGTGAGAAGCCTAAATGATATGACATCAACAAAATTTTGGGGTGGTGTAAGATTAAAATGAGAATTCATTGCAAATAAACTGCAAATGGAAAAACCTTTTGATCAGCTAAAAGTCTATGGTTTGGGGATGACTTCAAGCAATACTGCTTTTGATTTGTTTTGATTTGCTCGTTTTGATCAGCTGCAACATACAGCCAATCATTATTTTGGTGCTACACTCCCCTTATATTTCTCACTTTTACTCAATATGTACATGTAGGATGATGACAGTTCCCATGACAACTCCAGTTTGCTTGAGAATGGTACGCAATCTCCGGGCATGCTTGGAGAGAGTGGTGAAGAGGTCGAGGGCACTGAAGATAACAGACCCTGTCGACCCATGTCAAAGGTCACAAAGGGTCGAAAGAGGAAGTTAGAGGATGAGAATGATAACCATAGAATAGGTGAGTTCTAGGGAAGTTGCTCCCATACAATCAGCAATATTCGCAAGATATAAACAATGTGCGTTGTTTTGTCATTCTGTTCATGTGTAACAAATAATGTTTACGTACCACTTTCATTGATGTGATATTATAATTAAATGAAGTAATTGGTTATTTTATTGTGCACTTAGAACATCACCAGTTGCCAATTTTCTATATATATATATCTAAACATTCATAACTGTCTTATTAGTTTCAGCAGTTCTCGTCATTTATTGTCTTATTAATTGTCCAATTTTCTTAAACTTTAATTGTTCTGTTCATCTGATTTTTCTGCAACTCTTGAATGAATAATATTTTTGGGATAGGCCCTTCTTTTAATTAGAGTGTTTGTAATATGTTAAATTTCATGTTCCGAATTGTAGAGCTTTGCCTGTAGAGAAATGATAATGAATGCATTATGTAGTTTGTGATTGGTGGATGTTTCTTATTTTTGTTATCTCATCTTGAGTGTTCTACATGTACATGTACAAATTTAATATCTTTTAACGTCTATATCTGTCCATTCTGTCATCTTTCCCCAGATCTACCAAATATGAAAAACGGTGATACACCTCCTCGTACAAAAGTCATTCAGTATTCATCTTTGAGAAAGAAAAGTGCAAATAAGTAAGTCTGCCTTCTCCCACTGATAATGGCGCATTATTATGTAATGTCATCAGACTAAGTCTAAATATCATTCCAAAGAGTGATAGCATGCTGTAGCTCTGCAACGTGAAATCCATCCTGGAAGTTGTGTCAATGGACAAGCTAAAACAATTACTGCTACAATTTAGAGCTTTTTGCTATAAGGTTCAAACATTCTGCCTCAAATGAGGCAAAATACATGTCCTTCCACAATTTGATTTTATCCCTCAACAGAAGAAGAGATTATAATTAAAGAAAAAGAATATCTCTGCAAATGGATTCAAAATTGCATTAAATCTTGCATTGGCAATCCATAGAGATGTGAAATAATTTGTTGGGCAGATAAAACTAGTTTTATTTTATTAAAGTTTCAGATATAAATCTTTAAAATCTAATGTATTAATTGGTAAAATGTGAAAAAAAAAAAGTGTTTTTTTTTTTTCTTTCAGTTTGATTCCCAATCACTATGGTCGAGCTGACAAGTAAGCAAAAAAGAAAAGAAAATGATTAAAGAAAGAAAAAGATTTTCACTTCTCTCACATGCCATGACAACCAATGAACCCCCCCCCCCCAGAAAGAGAAACCACAACTTGTCCAAGGCAGTATGTGCCCCTTGCGACCCTCTCTACAGTACCATGAATCAACTATCATTTTTGTGTTGTTATCATCTGCAGGAATCCAAATACTTTTGTTAAATGTCTGTCTTTCAAAGAAATGGGGAAGCTTCAGCCATTCACTGTCTCCATCACCACAAACTGCCTCCTTATAGTGGTAAGTTAATCTACTGTAAAAGCTTTATTTTTTTCCTGTCGTTTTATTTTCTTGAAATTTGCGGTCTTGTCCTTGTTAGAATATTTACTCTGTATGATGCACAATATGATGCAAAACATTGTCAAAAATGTGAAAATAAAAACATGCACATGTGTAGAACTGGTCCAAAATCGCAATGATATATGTAAGCTAAGATATTAGCTTATTCTGTATTTATGAATATTTGTGATTTTTACTTGCAGATGATGAAATGTAGGGGAAGAACAAATCAGTGTACAGTAATATAACACATTTATACAAATATTTTATGTCATATGTCCAGTTTTATGTCTTACATGCTATACCTGCTGTTTGTGTGGATCATCTGGTATGATATCAGTGGAAAGATTTTGTTTTTGTTTTTGTTTGTAATATAGGACTTCCATTGCCATCTCACCACCAGTGAAGTCATAGGCTACTTAGCAGGAAAATGGGATGCAGAAACTCAACGTAAGTTTGATCAAACTTGTCAACTGATGTGCATGTTATTTATTATGCTCGCTACATAATTTAGAGGACATATTCCACTTGCTTTTATAGATAAAAAATGATGATCGTGGTTTTTGCTATGGCTGGTAAATAACAAGCCAAAAACATAATCAAGTTTATTCTCATCATGCTACCTTCTTCTTTATTAAGTCTTAACGGCACTCTTATACAGTGTAGTTTATAAAATGACATTCTTGAAAGATTTTTCAAGTAGGATTTGCTTTATCCAATGATGACACTCACTTTTAGTATTGTAATGTTTAATGGATAGTGTTCTGAATTATTTAAAGCAAAATACACTGCATTAATGACACAAAACCATTTGGATCATCTTTTCAAAGTATATTTCAAAGTGCCTTTTCAATCTTATGTGCCAAATATTCTATCATTATAACTTCATTTATATGATTCATGAATATTTTTACTCACAGATATGAGCATCATGCAGGCGTTTCCCTGCCGTTGCCGTCTCGGTGAGACCCAGAGTGGGGCGTCGGTCGAGAATGAGATTCGTCAGTCCATGACGAGCAGAGGGCTCCAATTGGTTGGCTGGTATCACAGCCACCCGTGTAGCCCCTCCCACCCGTCGCTACGGGATATAGAATGCCAAATGAACTACCAACTCAAACTCAAAGGAGATGGCATGTCCTACCAACCTTGCCTAGCTTTAATATGTGGTGAGTTGAAAAGAATTAGGGGGCGTTGTTCAAAACCAGCTGCAAATCAACTGCAATTTTGCAATTTGTAAAATGCACATGAGAGTTGCATCCTTCTTCTTCCAACTTTTTTCTTCTTAGTTATACAAGTATTCAAAAGATTTTATGACGATATTTTGAAGATAACGATTCAGTAATTGAATTATAACTCTTCAAATTTTTGCGTAAGAGTATTCTTGTGCCCATTGAAAATATCAGTGGGCTTATCAAGAAGAAGCCTTTTGATTGTTTAGAAGATTATTATATGTCAGGGTACACATCCACTAATGGCTGCATAAAGCAATTTTTATGAATGTTTTATGGATGTTCTGTAGTAGCCCTGACTGATGATGATTCAACAAGACTTGTGTTCAGGGGTAATTATAAATGCAACTGTAAAAGGAACAAGATTTGTTGTTGAATCATGTTCAATTAGGGCTTCTGTGATTGGGGCCTCATCATCGGAGCAAGTTATTGTCTTGCTTATATCATTTATCTGTCTGTGTTGTTGATTTTCAGTTGTTGTTTTGTTAAATGTTTTTTTTTCATCTGACAGCCCCATATAATGTACACAAGGCCACCAAAGATTCACAGATGAAATCATTTTGGGTTATGCCACCTGAAGAAGTAAGTTGATTTCAGATTTTTTCTGTGAGGCAATTCCATCATGAAATATTTGTTTGTTGTGTTCAGGAATTCTTTCATCTTTGATACATACCTATTCAAGAGAGAGATAGAGAGTATATACATGAAAGAATGTGAAAGAAGTCCAATACATGGTCACTCGGTTATAAGTCAGTGAAAAACTCTTAGATCACAATGTTCCTATGCTTACCTTATGTTTTCTCTTGTGAGAAAAATGTTTGGTAATTTGCATGCTACTTTTATCTTCATACATATTCTGGAAGGTTGTTGTCTCTGAATACTGGGAATACATGTATCTAACATTCACATATTGCAAACCTTGTACACTTTAGTTTTATTTCAGGTGTACTGTAAGATCCAATAATTTAGCACACATATTTTTTTACAAATTAATTTAATTTCAATCATATTTACATATTAGCGCATTGTTATTTTCATGTTTTGAGACTTCATTTGCAGTATTATGACAAATTTTAGAGAATTCATGGTCGCGAAATTAGTGAAAATAAAATCCCATCAAAACATTCAACTTGTACAGTACAGTATGGTGAATACAATGTACATAGAGATTAAATTCCTGTTCCAATCATAGTTAACACTTTCCTTATTATGCAAGTTGAATGTGAAATGAAGTATTATATTGAATTCATTACAAATTGAATATATGATACATTGCTGTAACCAATGTTTTGTTTATTTGTACTTCATATGTAATATCATTTGAACTTTTTTCTTTTTTTCTGTGAACAGGAGAGAGCCACTCACTATGGCATGCCCATGGACATGAGCTTCACTACACAACAAGATATCTTCCTCACCCAAGAAGTACTAGCAGAGATGGTAAGATCTTTCTTCTCTTCTTCATCTTTATTTTCGGATAAGATTCAGCATTTTCATTTTGTAGTTTATTCGAACGCATAATTTGATCTCTTCAAAAGATAATTGTCAACAATTTAAAAGGGGGTTGATTTAAAGGTAATGGATTTCTAATTCCTACCCAGTTTTGTCCATTTCTTACGAAATTGTTCTCAGTATAAATTTTGTTGGTTTTGTATTTGTTTATTATGTAACTTTATGAGTCTAGGTCACCACACACTACACAGCTTTTAGCCGTGGGACAGCGTATCATAGCCCAGTTCGGTATTTACTTAATTGATCTTACGGTCGTAAGACTTAAAGTCGTGTAGTGTGCGGTGGCCTCTAGTCTTTAGAAACTTTTGTTGATTAATATGTTTCCCAATGCAATCATTCTGAATGTGTATGTAACGTTAGATTTGCCTGTGAACAGATAGACGTGCCAAATGTGTTGTTATTTTCATACACCATGATAAAAGGCTGTATAGCCACAATGAGGGGGATATTTAATTTTAATAAAGAATCATTGCATATTAAATAGATGGGTCATTATATGTACCCTTACCTGGGATTGGGCCTTTAACCTGCAGAATTTTCTTTTTAACTCGGCAAAGTAAGTAGATTTTAACAACAATTCTCAGTTTTTCACTTTTCTCTTTTCAGCCTGTAATACTTTTCATGAAATTTAAGTGCACAAATCAATGTCAGATAGTGAAAGCCAACCTGCAACTGAAATCAAAGCAGACAATAGATGTTCTGAATTGTTCATGATCATGCTATTGTGCTTTATATCACTTTATGTCATACAATATCTTCTTATTTTCAGAAACATCTTGTAGAGTATTACAAGGATTGTCCAGACATGGTGCTTTTGAATGAAACCTGGTTTGAGAAGGATTCATTTTTAGATAAGATGAAGGTTAGAATCAGATCCAATTATTCGTTCTCCTTTCTCCCTTTTTATATCTCCGCCGTAAGGTGGTCTTTTATTTTGCACTCTCTTTTCACTCCAAGCAGCAACACATTTTTAGAGTCAGCTGAAGTAACCTGAAAATATATATTTTTTAAACTTAATAACCTAGCCAACGAAACTGCATATTATACCGTAAACCTTTAAATAACACTTGAACTAAAATAATTGAAATCCAGTGTGCATAAATTTGTTCTTGATGTGTCGGGCAAGCTCTTGGGTTGTCAAGAACAAATTTTGTTTTGTATAGAATGGGTGGTATATAGTACACATAAAATGTGCATATATTAATAAACCCACTTAGAGTCTGTAGGCTATATTGTCTTTAGGTTTACCATTTATAGAGGGCAATTCTATGAACTATATCATATCTTGTATATATCAGCCGTTCCTGAAATAGGCTCACATTGATCATATCTGATTTCTAGTTCACAAGCTTAACTATGAATTTAGCTTGATTGATGATAGTTTGACATAAGCAAGGGTGAAATGAGATGCAATGGACAGACACATGTTGAAGTTTACTTCTCTTTAGAATTATTCTGTAATTAAATGTTGCAATTTCATGGGAGTGTGGAAAGGTTGCCACAATTTTTTGTTGCATTTAGCTCAATGTTTACCCCTTTTATTATTATTATTATTATTATTATTTACCCCTATTTGATTGTTTTGTGCCCTTTGATTCAGGGATCGCTCTCCAAGAAGTTTCCCAAGGACAGATCAGACAAACGATTGTTAGACTTCATCGACAGCATCCTCACATAGCAACGGCAGAGGATTACTTGCAGCTTTTTTATACATTTCCATGTCAACTTTTTAATACTTGAGGTATTGTATGTTGATGACAACTTCTTCACTACATCAATTGTTGTGTTTTATAGTGTAAGCATACAATCAAGTGAAACGTGATTCAATAAACTGCATATAGGTTGTGTGTGAAGTGAAAACTTCGCCTCTCCTGTCTACCTAGGACTCTTGTAGGTATCCGGGAGTAATTCCTTGTCCCCCCAAGATGGAATCGGAAGTGATAGCATCATATAGAAGAGTCTTGCATCCTTTGAATCCTAGAGCACTTCCTAATGTTTCAAGTATTGCTGCAAACATTTCCACTTGATTTCTTCTCTACCAGTTTAAAGAGCTAGGGTCTGCTTCCCGCAAGGAAGAAAAGGGAGAGCGAAAAAGATAATGTAATAATGAATGATTGCTTCAGTGTACGACAAGTTATCTCTCTTGAAAATGTGCATGAGTGGCTGTGACAAGGACCTATCCAATTTGATTCTGCAATTTTCTCTTCACCTTCAGGAGAAAAATGTAACAATTGAAAATGTAATAAAGTACAATATCATTGTTTTTGTCTTATTGTACACCCATTGGTGCATTTATTTAAAGGTATAAAAACTAATTGTGGAACTGAAATATCAGAATAGACCCTTATTAAATATGCCAGTAATCAAAGTGTGATTATGGAATCTGGTTTCTTGGATCATTCTCCCGGGATACACTTCTTTAGAGGATTTTTTCCCTTTGATTCAGCTCCCTCGGAGGACAGCTCCTGGGCAGTGTTCCACTGTTATAAGAAAGATTCTAAGATCGACTGTAAAAACGAATGGTATCCATTCTTTTGTGTAATGATTGATAATATTACACGTAGTCTTAAAGTCTTTCTTATCTTGGTGAAACACCTCCATGGAGGACTAATTTCAAATTGACCTACTGGGGAATTATGCTCTGGGTGAATAATTTTTAGTGTACGGTAGGTGTCTTAGGGAGGAGTTGTCCCCCAGGAGAATTGTCGGCCGTAGTTGTGTGGCATGAGATGTCCCCTCGGGAGCTATCCTTACATTTAATATGTTATATTTGAATGTGAATAATCCGAGATCATGTACATCAATTTTCTCTATTTAAGATTATTTCGTTTATTGAAATGTACTGTAGTCCTCCAAATTTATTGGAATCGAATTCATCATTTTACATTCCCTAATAATTTTCTGAGTAGGGGCAGCTGTATTCATCCCTCCATTTCATGAGAAAATAATAATTTTACTCAGGCATTAAAAAAGTTTTGGAACCCCATATTATTTTTAGAAAAAAAAGGTTATAATTGATAGGGTTAGCATTTTTTTTTTATTGTGAATTTTCTTTGAAAGTGATGTATTGATATTTGTTTTGAAATGAGACCTTGAGTAGAATTGGCAAGATTTGCATGTCTGAAATACTGGATGAAAAAGAAATTGAAAATATATTAAAGAAGGATGGTTGTGGCTACATTATATGTATATTATGTAAAATATTATGTAAATATTGAGTTTATAAAACCATTCATCTAATTCTTGTGAAGTGTGTGTCTCTATAAATCGTACTAATCTTTTGATGTTTTACTTGTTCATTCCATTCATAGTTGCCTTTAAAAAAGTGAGCGTATTTATCTTCCTTTTTCCTATTTCTACATTGAATTTTCCAGCACAAAGTGCAACAATCTATTGATCAAAGGTTCTTTTGGAATGCCACATGAACTTTGCTCATGTGTACAAGATTTATTAGTAGCTCTAATAGTCTAGCATTATTAGTCTTTATGTTATCTTGTCAAAGTTTGGAAAAAATCCTGGGATGAGTTACATGTTCACATACACTCAACAACAAAAAGTTAAAGACACTGTCACACATTGCAGTTGCACAATTAAAAAAATTCTCAAACCAAGCTGTCTGTCCTATCTAAATATATTCTGATAGATGAAAAATCAACAGAGGACCCAAAAATAAAGAAAGTTATTCATGCACTATCAAGATATCTATGTACATTGAATTAAAGCGTCAGGATGAAGCAATAATTCCTGTATTAAGCCTATGGAGGCGACGTTTTAGATTTTTTGCTTGTTTCAAGCACTAAACGTTGATTGTAAAGCCTAATATTTTCTCAGTTTAGATTATATGCACCATCAACCTTTCATATAACCTCTAGGATCTGGCAGTTGAGAATTTGTTTAATGAAAACAATGTTAAACAATGCCTTCAAGGATTGATTTGTAATTTTATTACTTCAGGAGGGTCACATATTTCGGGATGCGTACTGGAACGAGAGACTTCATGAAATAACTGAAATCATTTGTGCATGAAATTATTCATGTACAGTGTGTTGGATGGCATTCAAAACAGTTTTCAAATCTACAAACTTGATAAGAATTTCATTAAAAAAAAAACAATTTTGAGAGTAATCCTTAACTATTTGGAGTACATGTAGTGTATTTACCTTCACAATTAAGGTATTCATAATATTAATTTGTATGATTATAAAAGTGAAGTAAAAAGTATTCAATCATAGTCATATATTGTGTTCATGCATAAGTGTATTCCTGTATTAATGATTAAAAACTTTCATTGAATGTGAAATTACTTTTATTATGCAGGCTCATGTACTATTGAGTTATATTATGGTCATTTTTTGTCAAGTTGCCTTGATTAATTTGTGTGTGAATTATATGGCCTTCAATGTGACTTGGTCATGTGTATTTTTACTACCATCCTCGTTCACCTAATTTATGAACATCAATTTCTGTTTTCAATGGTACTATATAACAATGATCTTTAGCTTTGAGAGCTGCATCTCAGATGTGATTCTATTTACTCATTTATTAACTTTACCGCTCAAATACAAGTGATGATATTAGTGTCTTATGTAAGGGGGTGTTGTTCAAAAGTTGTAATTGATTACAAGTTGCAGCTGATTGGAATGTTCCAATCTAAATCATCGTTACATGCGTGTCTTTTTAGAAGCGCCATGCAGGAATTAAAATGTGTGTTACGATTTGCAACTGATTTGCAGTTAATTTGTGATGAATTGTAACTTTTGAACAATACCCCATTATTAGTTTTTCAAAGCGTCAATGTTTGGTCTTTCACTATAAGTTTGTTTTTACACAGACTCTGAACCAAAGTTTATTATTAGCTATACTATTATTAATTTTGAAATTATTTGATTGTGACTTGGAATAAAGATGAGAAAATTGTATAATCTTTGGTAGTAAGTTCTATTTTTATGTTGAAATGTTATATCAAACTTAGTTTTTAAGTTCATTTCACTGTAATTGAAGCAACAGCATAGCCTACATGTAGGCTTAACTGTATGGAAGGAAAAAAAAAAGGATTCCTTTTGCAACAATGTAACTCCTTCTGGTGTTAGGCAATTCCAACTTTGGAATATCATACAGCGCAGTATTGCGTCTCTCATCTTTTGAAGTTTTGAAATTTGAGGAAAATACACCTCCAATCTATGGAATTTAAAATATGATTTGTAAATCTTCTGTAATAAGTCCACTTGATATTGTACTTTTGACCAAAAATATACTGACCAAAAATTGACCAAATCTCTGATGTAATTGTAATAGCAATATTTGTCATATCTTACAGCCTTCCTAGGGGCAGGATAATATTTTTCTCGTTCATGAACTAAGAATAAGAATGTGGTATATTAATTGTTAGAAATTTGCCAATTGTTATTGGGTCTTTGACTAAGCGTAGATATAAAAAACAATGTAACTTTACAGACATATAATTCCACAACCTTCTCTGTGAAATTACCCTTCTATGTATAGGACCTTTCACAATTCCTTTTACGATTGTTCACATGTATCATGTACACTTTGCTTACTATCACTAATTTAATGAAAATGTTTGTGTAGTATTAACAGATGTGAAAGGGAGTGTAAAGTATTCCACAGTAGTTGCAGGTCTAGTACTATCTGCATGGATGAAATTGTTTAAACACATTGAATAGGTAATTCTTCCGGACTCTCACATATACACCTCACAGAGATGCCAGCCGTTACGTAATATGCATGGATATAAATCGTATCTGTGTAATAGACGGGTTTACTAATAGATGCAAATTTATGCATACCTCTAACACAAAGGTTGTTCTTGACAACCCGAAAGCTTGCCCGAGGCTTGCCCGACATAGCAACAAGTAATGTATGCAAACTGGATTCCAAGTATTGTAGTCTTATTGTTATCAACCGGTCTATGGAATACCGCGTAACTACGTTAAAGCCCAAGTATAGTTTTGGTAAAGATTTAAAAATGTGAATTTTGGGGATATTTACCATGATATATAATGTTTATACACATTTTAAGACCATAGCATCTTTTTCTACGAGCTAATTCTTTTGAAAATTTGAATTTGACTGTTAAATCGAATTTAGCGCCCTCTCTTGGTTATAACAATATTTTGCTTCTTGTCGGGCATATACAAAGTTATTTCCAAGATTTGATTAAAGCATGATAAAAAGGAATACACAAAGAATAGATTCTGAAATGTTCATCCAATTCTGTGCATGAGAAGTTGTCCTTTATTAAGAAAGAAAATATTGAATTAGCGTCGGGGGACACGACGCTGAAATATTGTGTACAATTTAGGTTATAACTTTTCAAAAACTTGTTCATTTCTCGCACAATCTTTTGTACAACATTTTATATAGATTTGAAGACAACATTTGGCGATAAAAATATTCTTGGGCTTTAAACGCACATAAATTTGAATATGTAAGTAAACCCACCTATACAAGATTTTTATGACACCTGAATGGATAAGAGCCTGGTTATAGTTGTCATGCTGGCTCTCACTGTTGTATTATTCACTTTTTAATTTTGATCACATGAATATTCTGGAGCAGTTGGCATCACTGACTTCGGGAATAAAGCACAATATTAAAGGAATGTCACCTTGCGACAGCGTTGAGATTCTGTATAATTATAGACAGTCTCTGTACACATGTATGTGCATTAATATTATTAGCTCCATAAAATGCATTTTTTTTTTACCAATTTCAAAGATGATCACTAAACTCCCAGGAAGACATTCATTCAAGCAGAAATTTATATTCAAATCCAGAGACAAATTTAATGAAAATTATTTGGTGACACCGTTATGTTAATATGAGATGTGAGAAGTTGAATTTGAATCTGAATTTTGCTTTTTTAGGATAAATTCTAAATTACAAAAAAGGCCTTCATTCATTCATCTTCCTTTTCTACATGAGTTGTATTTGACAAGTGTATAGCGTGATTTTGGCAGCCACTTTCTTTCATCATTGTATTCTTTCATAGTCTGTATGGCACGTGTATATTGTTTTATATTCCATTTATCTAATTTGTACATTTTGTATGAATAATGCATTCCATATGAAATTACTGTCAAACAGTACTAATTTTGAATTTTTGTGTGTACCTATGCAAAATAATAAAAATACAGATGTCAAACTTCTACAACGAAATACTTAAGCATAAGCATTCTTGATTTGTGTATTATGTGAAATCATGTTAAATCTTAATCAAAGGTTTTCCCAATTTATAGCAATTTCAAATATAACACGGAAAGTACTACATTCGTTTTTCAAAAAGATTCTTGAAAATGGAGGGGGCGTTGTTGACAAATTTTACACACTGCCTTATGTTTGTATGCATTTCCTGAAAAAAAGTGTATAATGCAGCCTCCCCCCTCCCCGCCAGTGTCCGCGATTCCATGGTCTATGTAATGTATTGTTTTTATGCCAAATAATTAAACAATATAGGGTACAATGTCTTCAGCATTGCGACTGATTGAGTGAAATAAATTTTAAAGACATTACATTGACGGTCCGCCTACGAGATTTCACAAACGGGCACAAAACTACCACATTTCGGAATACACATCATTTAACAGTACCTCTTTTAACAGGTGGGGCTATGCACAGCACATATATAACCAAATGACGATGAACTTTGGCCCAGCACTAAAACTAAATTGAAAATGAACTTTGGTACAGCACACCTGAAAGAGGAATTCTACACGGTGTAGGAAAATATAATCTACCGTGGAAGCAACCCAACCATAGCAAAGATAAATACGATTGTAAAATTATAATACAAGCTTCGACTTTCTTTTGTTCAGTACACGGTGTTAAAGAGTAAAGATGAACCTATTTTCCTTACAAAAATGGTTGCTACAGTAGGCAACAATTTGTTGCAGTTTTATATGTTTTTTCTTTATGATCGGCCGATTTATTTGCTGACTCTATAGTATGCCCTTGACCCGAGTAAATATAACCTACTCTATTTAAAGTTGTAAAAGCTATATATGTAGACTTTATCGACTCAAAATGGATTCCAGTTTGCCCTATCACTTGATAGTGACCGTTTTGCTGTTCGTCCATGGATGCGTATCGTCCACCGATGTCGACCAGCCCGTCGTGCAAACTTCGAGGGCGACATTCCTCGGTAAGCGGCTGGACATTCGTCCCTACCAGCTCCCCGATGAGTATCATCGCAGCGTATCGACATACACGAGGATCCCGTACGCCGAGCCGCCCGTAGGCCAGCTCAGGTTCGCCGCCCCCATCGCTAAGTTGATCGAAGGGGACTTCGACGCGACTCGATCCACCGTAGCGTGTCCGCAGCAACGAAGGAAGTATTGGGATATTAAAGTGGAACATTCGGAGGATTGTCTTACACTCGATATATTCGTTCCAGATCCAAAGGTATGAAGGTTGCCTTTTTTTCTTATGAGGCT
>BQKZ01000395.1:95263-106439 GCA_036244855.1 Temnopleurus reevesii
GGTGGTGGTGGTGGTGGTGGAGGTGCTATTAATGATTATGATGATGATGATGATGATTAAGAAAACGATAATGAAGGTGATGATGAGGAGGAGGAGGGGGAAGAGGAGGAGAAGTAGGATATTGCAGAAAACTGTAATAGAAATTATTATAGTAGTTAGCAAGATGAGGATGATTTTAAAAAGCAATGGACAGCCTGGCCCCACCGGCCGCCCATTCTGCTATCAGTCCGTAGAAATAACGGTTGATTCACATTTTCAAACTAAAATAAACTAGAACACATGCCAAAATACTCGACTGAGGCGTGATGGCGTGCCCCTGTAATCAAGCTGTTTGGGACAGTCATAAATGACCTGTGTTGGTCTTTCTTCTTCTCCTGGCGTCAATATTCAAATTTGAATGATACACGCCGCAAAACCAAATTTCTCTCTCTCTCAAAATCTTCTCCCAATTTCTGGCTCATTTATTCTTATTCATGTAAAGCAATTTGGCTCGTTTCACATCAATTTCTGCATCCCGACCATCACAAATCTTTATCTAAAAAGTTCAAAAGAGAAAAAAAAGGTTCCAAATTACTCAAAATTATTTTTTTTTCTAAATATGCAATCATCTCATTAATGTTCCTAGGCGTTCTAAAGTGCACTGGACGCAGGGATGGGCAGCGTTGCCAAAACAAGCTGGGACTTGCTATCGACTTCAAGAGGGTTGAGATTGAGGAGGGTTATGGTCTCGACTGCAAAGCTTTCTTCTTCAGCTTCCAACAGGGACAGAATGCTGATTATGTAGGCAAGGTAAGTCTGTATGTCATTTAGGCGTAAAAAAAAAGTTGTTTGGATGCTCAAGAATTACTTTTCTTTAAAATTGTATCGATTGGTCAGAATTTTTTTTTAATCTTCTTTTTATTTTTAGAACAGATTTCATGTAGAAAAGACATGTAAAATGAGTGAAAATCCCTTAAATGTCTGAAAGTGACTTCTCAGGTTTTCTTTAATGATACTACCATACAACAAAAGGAACAAAAGTTATTGAGTAAGTGTGCTCAGCAAAGAACCATGGTTGCATATTGAACTCAACTTTGGAAGCCTTCTTTATATAGATGTGTTTTCATACGTGCCTTAAAACTGTTAACTATGTGTGAATTCTTGATACCATCCATCAGTTTATTCCACAGTTCTGCTGCAGCACTTTTAACGGATCTAGACCCGAAGAAATTTGTGTAAATTTATGGAGAAACAAGAAGCGATTTTTGAAAAGATCTGATGGTTCTGGTTGGTGTATAGGTAGTAATCAGTTCAGTAATATTATATATGGTCCATGTGTGCAAATGGGAGGGGGCATGAGTTAAGTAGGTTCTGAGGCCATTTGGTAAGTGGTAAAGGTCATTATATTTTTATGCTCGCATTCACAGTAGCTGACGTCAGGGGCAGTATGTGTTTTGGGGGTATCTATCCACCAAACCTTCCCATTTTGTATTATTAACTGAAGTGCATTATCATTATTTTTAGGAATTTGATTCCTGGGATGACGTTGACTTCTTCATCTACTCCGAGGACCGGCACGACAGACGAGGTCGAGGACTTGGAGGAGGAGGAGATGATGACGATGATGATGATAACAGGGGTGATGGCGGTGGAGATGATGATAGGAAGAAGAAGAAGAAGATGGCGGAGAGTGAAGGAGCGACAGGAGGAGGAGCGACGCAGACGATGGAAGTCGCCAGGATGGAGGAGGAGGGGATGGAGACAGAGACGACGACGACGGAAACGAGGCGGAGACGACAGAACCCAGATGGGAATGTTGATCGTTGAAACTCATCGGTCATAGGGGGTGTTGTTCAAAATCAACTGCAAATCAACTGCAACTTTGCAAATTGTAACGCACATGTTTATTCGCGCACGGTACACGCATTCCAGAAGAGATGCATGAAACAATAATTTTGACACATTTGGCACATTCCGATCAACTGCAACTTGCGATTAATTGCAACTTTTGAACAGCACCCTCATAGATTGAAGAGGTACAGTCTTGCATATTGACAAATCTGGTGAATAGTGCTGACCCAAGAGGGCAGCAGACTACTGCCATGTACCAGTACCACTTAGGGGAGAGGTCCGACTCGGTGAGGTGAAAAACATCAAGCTGAACATCTCTTTATAGCCAGGAGACAGAGGATTAGATTACGTACATGCCTGATGAACTCAAACAAATTTTGGTACATGGCAGTAATGGTGACTCTACTATACATAGATCTCTTACTGGGTTTATCTGTATAGACAAGCCTGTCTAAAGTCTCTGTGAACTCGAAGGACAAAAAAATTGTCCAAAATAAAAAAGAACTCCATTATTCAACCTTTTACATTGACTCTAATGTACCAAAGAAATTTCCTTCCCTGTTTTTCTGCAAAGAAATGTACAACAGATCTAAACAAAAAAACAAAAAAATAATAAGCATTTTGCCAGAACCGTTATGAGAGCATTATAAATTGGGAGATGTCTACTACGCCCAGGTTCTTTGTGATTTCATAGAGAGTGGCCACACAATGAAAATCAGCGTAAAAATGCACGGGAACAAATGGCAATTAGCCAACTAAACCTAAGAAGTAGCCCTCGTAAGCACCAAAATAGCCCCTGCAAAACGTATTAAGGAGGCTATATTTTTAGATGAAAATGTAAAATATGTCCTCATAAATAAAAAGAAGTATTTTCTACCATGATAAATACAGAAAATGTTGATTGACAGAATTGTTGATATAGGTACATGTGAAAGCATGTGATATTGTACAAGTGTAGGGAAATATAAATTTCCATGGAATGGGTTATTCTTTGAGATTATTTTTATACTTCCGTACATTCATATAAAAACATTTATGTGACCTCATGGAAATCTTTCTTTTAATCAATATATATTTGAAAAATATTGTTGATCATTATTTAGAACTGTCTCTTGATATAGGGACTGGGTTATCTTGTGGTGAATGTTAATGTTGCATATCATAATCAATGTTGAATTGGTTTCTTCCAAGTATTACAATATAAACTACTGCTAGTCATTTTAGGGGTCATTTATAGTCTGTTATTGGTATGAATTTCATTGGTAATGAAAGCCAAGTTATCAATGTGAAGATATGTTTGTATTTCATGTAGAACAAAGCAGTATGTATCACTTATTGTTTGAAGGTTTCACTCGTGGAAGAATGATGAGAATAATGCTTCACGGTTGGAAATGTGAGTGGTCCTGAAAAGGACCTACCCACTCTCGACGTTTCGATGAGCATGTTCTCATCGTTTTAAAGAGAATGAAGCATTATATGTATCACTTGTTCTATATTATAAACATTTATACTGTAAGGATCAATATTTATAATGTAAGGATCCATATTCCTATTACTATGAGAACACTATATCAGGTTTTAACAAGGAAAATTGTTGCTAATTTTAAGATTACTTGTCACTTATATAATATGCTGCAGAAGCAACTAGCATCTGTTTGTAGCTTTAATGGTAATATCTACACTGTATACACTTTTGCTTTAAAAAAAAACTTGCCCGAATGTGATGTTCACTTGCCCCAGGCAATCGGACAAGTGCTTATTTACCACCTGCATAGTGTAAAAATAACAAAGTAAGAATAACATCATTCTGTTTCTCAAATGATGAATTGTTTTTCGTTTCATCCAGTTGACATTTTTCCATTATATCAATGGCACTCCGCAACTGAAAATTGAGCAATTTGTAAATCACTTAAAAAAATTACCAATTGTTGGCTTAAAATGACTTGTCAGGTTCACACTTTTAACAGGAACTTGATTTAGATTTTATGTCAAATTTGTGTCCAAGTGACAAATTCACTTAGCAGTATGGACTTAATAGCAAATGAATTCACAAAGTAAGAAAAACAACATGAAAAAATGTTTTGATATATAACAACATGACAAATAGACCTTTTGTTGGGCGTCATTCTCATATATTCATTAGTTTGCAGCCAGAAAGGCACTTTTAATGTACAAAGTGAATGAAGCTATTGCACTTCTTACATATTCACATCTTAAATTTTTATTTTGGGATATATATTTAAATGGGAACGTTGGAAATGCATTTTATGTATGAGAGTAAACGTATATGGTCAGCTGCTTATACGATACTGTATAAAGCTGAAATGTTTGCGATGGTTTTATTTTCGCTAATTTTGCAGTTTGAGCAACGCGAAAATTACCACTCGGTATGATGCACATTCATATGTGTACAAAAACTGTCAAAAAACATGAAAATAACAACAAGCCAATGTGTCAAACTGGTTCGAAATCGCGAAAATATCTGTATGTTAAAATATTGGCAGTAGTAGTTCATGACTCATGGCACAGTATACGTAAAGCATCTATACTCTTGTTTGATAAGTTTGCAATACTATGGTGTTATGTGGAAGAATTTTGTATTTACATGTGTAATACCATGAAGATTGTTCTGCACTCTATTGTTTTTGTTTCAATTTTGGAGCCCAGCATACATTGTCCATTATCTGTAGATACAGTGTATACCTGTAGAGGTAACTTTGATCACAGTAAAAAAAAACATGCACTTATGTATTTCCTTGATCACAGAGAATTTTGGCCCCATACGGTATTCTAAAAGCTGTATATTTTTCATGGGTAAAATTAATTTTATTTTTATAGCAAATCAAAATAAGGACACAACACTCATTAATATTTGTGGATTTTGTGCAATGTTGGCTCAACTTCCATAAAGTTTTCGAGATAACTACGCCCACACCTCTGAGAAGTTGATTGGTTAAATTTGATTTTTTTTAAACGATATTTATACACCATTTTCTAGAACATAGTAGATCACATGATTTTAAGAATATGGAACGAAATGTATTTCTGTCTACATATTCTGTAATGCCAAATTTGCTTGTTAATAGGAGGATGTAATATTTTGATGATGTCGTGTTTATTAAAGGTGTTATCACACCGGCCGAGCGGAACTGTAGCGGTCCTTTAGCGGTAGGGATTTAGTCTGCAAGGACAGACCCTAGGCTTTCGATGTGCATGCGCAGACCCTGTATCACGCTCTGTGCATGCACACACCGAATACCTAGGGTCTGTCCTTGCAGATTAAATCCCTACCGCTAAAGGACCGCTACAGCTCCGCTCGGCCAGTGTGACCACACCTTTAGCAATTCTATGAAGTTAACTTTTTATATGATTATACCATTTGCGACCAAGTTTTTGACATGGCATCTCCAAAACTTTCAAGTAGGCGGGTTTACTAATAGATGCAAATTTTATGCATACCTTTAACACAAAGGTTATTTTTGACAACCCTAAAGCTTGCCCGGGTCTTGTCCGACATAGCAACAAGTATTGTTTGCAAACTGGATTCCAAGTATTGTAGTCTCATTATTATTAAACAGTTTATGGAATACCACGTAACTACGTTCGGTAGCAAGAAACGCACATAAATTTAAATATACATGTATAAGTAAACCCGCCTATTGCTAGCCATTACACTCAAGGAACTCAAGGAACTTGCCATCGTTAAGTATTTCCAAATCAGGATTGTGTTTCATAAAGCTGTGTGTAGATCTATGTATGATTCTTTGAACGACTGGTGACCCTTTAGACTAGATGTACACACAACTTGATGAAAGACAAACCTGATTTCAAAACATATCTTTTCCACTGCCCTCTCCTCCCCCCCCCCCACCTGCATGTACACTAATGGGGTGTTGCTCAAAATCAACTGCAAAACAACTGCAACATTGCAAATTGTAATGCGCATTTTTCATTCGTGCATGGTGCGCGCATTGAACAAGATGCGCATGAAACGATGATTGTGATTGGCACATTCCGACCAGCTGTAACTTTCGATCAATCGCAACTTTTGAACAACACCCCCTAAGGAAGATATTAGATCATTAAAAATACATCTATGATAAGATAGTGACACAGGGTCTTATAATGTCTGAGCAAGAAGAGGATATGTAAGATCATTTCATGCAATAGGCGGGTTTACTTATTTTTTTTTCTTTTACCCTCTTCCTAGGCACTTTATTTACAATATACAGAACAAAAACATAATATGTACATTCACATTGTCAAATTAGATCCAAAGAGTAACAGAATATAGGCATATGAACATAAGGTGACCGTGACCCATAGGTAGTGCTGCGTAGATATATTTACACGGTGCCATTATTCTGCAGAGGAATTACACGTAAATAGAGCTCTACGGAACACCACCCCCGGTCACTGTCACGCCATGCATATTGAACACCAAACAAAGTGAGCAGAGCGGGTTTACTTATATATTATTCAAATTTATGTGCGTTTCTTGCTACAGAACGTAGTTATGTGGTATTCCTTAGACTGTTTGTTAATCATAAGACTACAATACTTGGAATCCAGTTTGCATACGTTACTTGTTGCTATGCCGGGCAAGCCTCGGGCAAGTTTTAGGGTTGTCAAGAACGATCTTTGCGTTAAAGGTGTGCATAAACTTTGCATCTATTAGTAAACCCACCAATTGGTCCTTGGTCACCAGACTATTACAGTACTTCAAAGTAATGTTGTTCAGGTATTGCCTATAAGTGTATCTTTACCGAAGTTTACATTATGTTTACATATGATATTTAGGGCTTGCTCAGAGGTTATTGTACTCATAAATTGTATGCTCTTTTAGAATTTGTATTTCCAAAATTATTCATTTTTAATTTTCATCTGTCCCTTATTATCCAGACGTGCATAAAAGGAAATCGAATGACCTTGTAATGAAATAGTAAATCACAGTCTTCTATTAACCCTAATATAGCCGGGCTTTTTTGGGTCTTCTATAGCCGAGGGGGGGTTGATTCAACCCCCCCTTGAGAATTCGGCCACCGATCGCACGATCGCCGCGAAAATTTGCACATACGTCACCTATGGTAAACTTTACCTAATTGTACAAAAAAAAATCGAAAATTTTAACTTTTTCAATTAATTATGCAAATTTATGCATGAAATTATTGTTTGGCTCTAAAGTAGAAAATAAAGCTCCTAGAATCATTATTTTTGGTGTACATATTCTCTGTAGCATTCTTATCAATGGTCTTGAAAAAAAAATCTGATACCATCATTAATTTCTTATGTATTTCTTTGTTTTGTGAATTTCTTATGTATTTCTTTGTTTTTCGACCTTTTATTTTTGTTGTTTTTTTTACTGATATTTGTTGCAGGGATTATTTGAGGCAAAATACTGCAAAAATAAATTAATTTGAGCCATTAAAAATAAAAATACTTCAGTTTTTATGATATTTTAGTGAAAACACAATTTGCATTGACTTTGTACACAAAATTACGTTTTTGAGCAATTTTGGTGTTGACGAATTTTTTTCAAATGGGCGTGGCACGAAAACAGTATGCGCGGGCGCGGCGAATTTGGTCTCAAAAGTTGCGCGAGTCTTCAAAGTAAAAAGTCATGGAGCGGCGCAGTAAAAAAAATTCGTGCGGCGGCGTTATCGCGGAAAATGTTGAGGGGGGGGTTGATTCAACCCCCCCCCCCCCCCGGCCGTTTTAGGGTTAAATACATGTATTGGGTTGTATTTAATCCCATATTGTTTTATGTAGACTTCTTTTTGTGTTGTAGCTCTGACATTCAAGACATTGTCACACATTATAATTTTGATATTTAAGAATGATCAAATCAAGCTGTCTGATCAATGTTATTCAATTCAGATTGACGAAAAATATAATAAAAAATTCACTAAAGAAGGAAATTATACAGGCACTCTGGAGATATCCATGAAAACTGAATAAAGCATACTACTGTTGGTTTATTAGTGCACAGTGTGCCTATGTAGGTCATATTCTTACTTTTACCTTTTTTTAGCATTAAAAGATATATATATATTTACAGCTTCGTTTGGGTACACCATCAATCATTTTGGAAGCATTAATGATCTGGCAGTTGAGAATTTTTATTCTTTTAATGTTATACTATACCTTCAAATGTTAATGTTTCAAGTTAAGAATATATAAGATCTTTCAAGCTCAAAGCTGAAGAATCAATATTCAATTGTGATTTTATTTTGGATTTGTTCCATTTTAGGTCACAAAGCAATTCCACTTTTATTCTATTTTTGCCAGAAAATGCAGAGAGCAGTTGAAAAATGCAATATTTTATGGTGATATAATATCATTGGTTTATTTCAGTCATATTTTTTTTACATATTTGAGCTATGTATGTTCTGTTTTGTGATTGTTATTTTTTCTTCTTTAATGATGATTTATCATGTGATGTTTAATTGCCAATGTAGCCAATGGACCCTTATGCCAACAATTTGGGCTGGAGTCTGTAAAACAGGTGTATTATACTAAATCCAATGTCGCATATGAGTATTAGGTTTAGATATTACATAAACAAAATTATACTGGGATCTCAAGAGTAAAAATAAAGAATTGTTTTCTTTTTACGCTTACAAATATTTCTAATGTTAGTACATATACGCAACTGTATTAAATTCAATGAAATACATTATCAAATGTTATCATAAAAAAATGTTTATGACAATATATGACAGTATATGGCAATCTAATGTGTCAAAAATTGTGTCGTGTGTTATTTCAAAGTGGTGTAATTCTGATATCTGATTTAATTGTTCAAAAGGTTCGTATGCCCAAGTCTGAAATATATATCTTTTTACTATTCCAAGAATATGTTCTGTCTGCCTTTAAACAAAACCATTTCATTTTTTTAATATAAAATTGATATAGTGCCACAAATATACAGATCATCTTCTTTCCCCCAAGGTAGCAAACATTCATATAACCATTTGATGTATTTCCTTGAAAGCTAACTTTCAGAATGATCCACTATAACTTAGTATTTGATTAGTTTCACTTACAAGTTTTATAGCAGTTGTTTTGGATTAGTTTTAATGGCACTTATTTAAAGGGGAACTTCACCCAGACATTGATGTGATTTCAGTGGATGGGGAAAAATACTAGAAAAGTAGACAACATTTTACTTTTCTCTAATTCTGCATGCATTTCTGTATGCATGTTATTGATTCATTGTCAATTTTTCTTTAATAGGATAAAAATATGAGAGTATGTATACCAAAATGAATGGACAATTTTCCGTGTTGGTAGCCATCTTGTACCTGCAGGTTGCCAATTTAAGCAGCCCATAAGGGGTCGAAATAAACATTGCAAAAATTCACAACTTTTGAATGGATTGTCGGATTTTACTCAAATTTTCCCAGTTTGATCACTGTATTATTCTCCACCCACTGATCTGGGTGAAGTTCCCCTTTAATGTTTGAGATTAATGATGAGATATTTTGGCGAAAGCTCTACCAGTTTTCCATTTCCAATGCCGACTGCATTTATGTAATACATGTACATGTACTTCACAGAAGTAAGCATCAAAATAAGCACATTTATGTGAAATAAAGACAGTTGTTTATTCGTAGAGAATTTGACTTGCGAATAAAATCATTATTTGATATAAAAGAAACTTTGTAAAGTTTAGTTATCAATCTATGTTGTTTTGCTGGCGCTAGTGATGATGATGATATTGATGATGATGATGATGATGATGATGATGATGATGATGATGATGATGATGGTGATTATGATGATGATGATGATGATGATGATGATGATGATGATGATTATGATCATAATGGTTATGATGTTGATGATAATGGTGGTGGTGATGGTGGTGAGTGTAAATAATGATTATATTATATGCAAGTCAAAATCGGAAAAATACCAAAACTGTTTAATTGAAAATTGTCAAAACATATATCTCCGCTTGACATATAATGACTTGTGCATGGAAGAAATAATGAAATCGATAGATTTGCTTTTGNGCTTGACATATATCGACTTATGTATGGCAGAAAAGCATACGGGCTGCTAACGTTTTATATTTTGTTCTTGTGCTGTAATCGGTAGATTTTGCTTTTGTGTATTATCCCCAATTTCGTATCAAATTGATATTGCTATCTTTATCAATATATCACTCCGTCTATCCCCTATTTTTCATTGTCTCTCTCTTGCTTTTCCTCGCAATTATGGGAACCATTGGTCCGACATTAAAGGCAGCAAATTATCCCAGTCTTGGCTTTTTTTTTAATTTGACGTAGCACACACAATGTCCCAAATGAAGATGATCGAATATCATTTGAAACTCCATCCGTCGTCATTTCTTTTTACAGTCTTAATATTTAAAGACGTCATTCGGAAACAAGGTTCACCCTTGACCTTTTCAGGTTCAAAGTTCACCACCCCAGGTCAAAATTATGTGACAACGTGATGAAAACTTTCAAAAAGAAACTTTAAAGCCCATCTGCTGAAGTTTCCAAAGCAGCTAAAATGAACAGTGGCATGAAAACTTTCCCACTGTATCTAATAGCCCAACATCTTGAAATCAGTTGCGGTATACTTTATTTTGTTTCGCTCTCAGATATCGAAGCACTTTATTTCTGCCAAACTAATTAGACTAGATCGCAAGCTCATAAGGCTATGCAAAATATGTTGCTGTCCTTACAGCATGCATCCGGATCTATCATTTATCAAATCAAATCGATGTGGATTTTTTTTTAAATATAGTTTTCTCCTTTACCTGCTGGCAAATATCTATGTTGAACTATATTGTTCTGCGATGGAATTTTGATTTATGTTCAGAGGGATCTTAACGTTCATCAATATCGTTGTTCATTTCGGGTAGGTATATGTGATATTTTTTATGGACGACTGTTCAATGTCGATGGACACCTAAATTTTATTCTCAAATAGGTACATATACGACTTATTCAGCAGTCATATATGAATCTCATCCAACTCTAGAATATATGTCACATTCGAGTTAACTATGTGCTATATTTTCTTTTTATATTGTTATATATTTCTTGTTATATTTTTATATATTCTATAATAATATGATTCCAAAAGAACACTGTAGAGATTTTAGCTCAGTGGGATTCAAGTACCCATCATATATTACTAGTATTATTTTTTGTGTGTGATTACCGTATTATCTCGACCATAAGCACCGTGAAATTGAAGAGTTTCCATGCTTGTTGGATATGATCGACATAGCGCCCGCTCTCGGGAGAGAGAAAAGTAAAATGTTTATTAATCATTTCAGCTCTCAAAACTTCCCCCAAAATTAACATAATACATATTCATAAGTCCT
>BQKZ01000395.1:109750-123109 GCA_036244855.1 Temnopleurus reevesii
AACAATACATTGGGAGCAGTTATAGAGATTAGAGTCCCGTTGAAATCCTACACGAACAATAACAACAAAAGATTGTGACGTCATATAAATTGTCGTCTGCAATGTAGACCGTGGTGTGTTACTAAACGTGCACAATGATTCATCTGTTGAAACGCAGCGGATAGATAAAGCAGTAATGGACACAGGATTGGTATACTGTTTTCTGATATAGTTCACGGTGATTGTGAATCAAAGAGAGATTTCTTTGATTTCAAAAGAAGATTTCATAAAATTGCAGATAATACTGAAATGATTGAACTTCTCCAATTCGATGCGAGCTGATCAACGGGACTATACCTTATTTATGGGACGCCACATTTTCGAAATGGATTAAGGTTTCTCTACCTCCGATTTAATGAGTAAGTCGTTTTCATGCTTTTCGAAAAGAAGTATCTCATAGTAGCCCAATTTCAGTGGAGCAAATTTTAGTGAGAGGACATTTTAGTTTGTGACCAGTCACTAATGAAGACCAAGGAAATAACTGATGGTACGTATTTAGTTGGAGATTTGTGACTTTGTTGATGGAACGTAGAATTCAATTTTTAATGAATAGAATATGACTGAGTGTTTACTTTTGCATGTTTGCTTAACCGCAAAATATTTTATTCACTGAAGTCATTATCGAACGATCATATACCACAGTAATTTGGCATACACACGAGGTGGTATTGAATTTCAACGAATTTCAACAAGTCAAATGGCATTGGAATACTGTATGATTATCTAAATTGACAGTGTAATTTTGATACCACGCTAAAACGTATGAGTAGACTCTTGTAAATTAATTTTATGTTGGATTTATATCCAAATATAATATATCATTATGTTTTGTCCTTATACAGCCTGACAGTAACACCGCATATACCATTATTTTTTTTCGCAGTTAATTGTATTGTCCCATAGAATGAATGACAAATACCAAAACTTCTCTTGATAAAGATCTCCAAAGTAAAGGAAATTAGGTGCAGCTATATTTTCGATTTGAATGTTCTTTGCTTGAACAACATTTAATCATATTCTCGTATAATCTCTCTCACATTGGATTTTATCTAATTTTTATCAAAATTAAAGTATTCAATCACTGGTAAGGTAAACAAAAATAATTAACTCCAACGAAAAAAAAAATGCACAGCAACTGGTATTTTGGATAGGGATTACAAATGGATGAACAGAATGCTTTTCAAGATTACATGTATGGTGTACATGTATATCCCCAACCCACGAGAAAAAAAGTAATAAACATACGAAGAGTTTGATCATCGATATTACATTTGATGTTTATTCAACCATGGACACACTGACGTTTTCGGTGTATGGGTATGGGTAGAATATTATTTACGGCACTGTATTGGTGATATTGTTTGTCATAACTTTTTTTCTAAGAAATAGAAAGACAACATGACTACCTGCATCGAGTTATCTAAAATGTCCTTGAAAGTCGTTAAAAACTGCCTTCTTTTTGTTTGCGTTGTTGTATAATTTTTGCTCATAACTTGTATGGCATTTATGCTATTGTGTGTTGTGTATATAGTTTGATTAATTGGTGGCTTCTCCATAATAATTGCGGTTGTATATTTGTAAATTTAACCAAAATAATTTTTAAAAAACAGCGCAGTAGAGCATATCCTTATAGTGAATGCGCAAAATAAATTATCTAATTATTATTATTATTATTATACAAATTATGTGGTTGATTCGAAAAAAAAGTAACGATCCGCTTCACGAATTTTGATAAAATGGACTTAAAGATCATTTCAATTGAAAGGTGATCAAGAGACTTGAAAAAAATGCAAATTATTGTAACATATTCTACTCATACTTCCTACTTGTAAATTCCCTTGATCTGTACATGTACAATGATTCAATGTAATTCCTTCTAAAATTGTATGCATCATTTACTACAACTTTACCCAAACACACGCACACATACACCAATTCTACCACCACCAACCAACAAGGTTGGAGTTCATTTTCTACAGATTCAAAGACATTTTATGTCACTGCTCATCACCGCCATCCTTTTGTTGGTTATAGAGCTTCTAATTAATAAAGACATTTGTTTTTCAATATTACGAGGTCTAAAATATTTCATGTCCGATGAGTCTGTTTGAAACCGGTTTGAAATGCTCTGTGACTTCGAACTAATACTACTCGCCTCATAAAGCTGTCATATTGCATTTTTTTCGGGAGGGTTGGAGTTGCACAAAATTGTTTTCCACACCAGAGGAAAACGATCTAAAATATTTTAACCAACAGAGCATAGCAGTATTTTCGGGGTCTTTCCAGTTTATTTAAGTTTGTGACGGGGGACTTTCCCCATTCCAAATATTTTTGTCAGAAGATTCAGATTACAAAATCAAATTTTAACTTCCTGTTGCAAATGTATCATATGGATTAAATATTTCTACATGCACGCATATACGCTGGGATCAATACTCGTCAATGGGACGTCTATTACGTAACAACGTCCTCCTTTTGTGGTATATACAAGTCATGTAAAAGTATTGATTAATTTGTAACGGTGCATTCTTGTTATCCGGTGTCACTTTGATTTTGCTTTCGGGAATAAGAGCATTTTAGTGCGCTCCTTTTGGTTATGAATGACCTCCTGTAGTAGGGATCCACCCTACTACAGGAGGTCGTTCATAGAAAAAGGGGTACAAATTGGTACCCTTTTGTCTCGTATTTTAAACCTTCCAAAAAGGGGTCTTTTCGAAGTTCAAAAACCTGTTCCAAAAACAACTCGGAACGGTTCTTCCAAAGTTGCCTCTTAAATGGTTCCATATACGGAATAGGTATATTACCCTGAGAGAACTTTTTCCTGATCGTGCATGTACATGTATAGTGGCGAATGCGAACGTTAATGGGCAGTCACCACCCTGCTGCCAAACCGAATAATCTTAAATTCGATTAATGAACTATAAATTAATGTTTTGTTCAATCAATGAATTGGTACAATCTAGAATGTGAAAAATTGCCTTCAAAGATCAAATTTCAAATGGCGTGTGACAGTAATAATTACAATTTTGTTGATGCAGTTTGAGAGCCGGGTGGGATCAGCCTATTAGATGTGACTATATATCCTATGACGTAGAATAACACATACGAAATTATACATGTACATTGCAAATGTATATCTGTCTACCTTGATAACAAATATATCATACATATGATAGTGTGTGTATATACAATCCTTCGTTTTACGGTGGATCAATACTTTTCCATCACCTGCATGTCATCCTGATGTATTTGATAATTTCGTTATCCAGCTGTCACACATTATAACGATGTATATCGCTCCCTCACTCTATTTTCTCTCTCATTTAATTCTCTATTATGGGTTTCATGTGAATAAAGTATTGGTTCCTTTAGCCCCCATGTCATTACGTAAAACATATTGGAGCCTTATATGCCTTTCATTGGAGCTATGTCTCTATTCTAATAATATTATGAGGAACACATCACCCACACACACACTATCTCTCTATAATGTACTAACATATTCCCTTAATGAAAGTGTTTGTATCATATAAAGCTAATTAAAACGGTGAAGGATAATATTTCATGGATATATAAGAGCGTAATGAAATAACATTGGATGACCGTGAGAATGAGTTCATACAGGTTAATCATAATATTGATCGACATGTAAATATTGAGTCTTATGACGACTGTAATTCCAACGCTTTGTCATGTTTGTTACGATAACATCGATGATGTCTTGATGACACGGTGACAAGGTTAATTGGGCTTTACAGATCTTTATACCGATATATGAGATTCTTTGACATATTATGCATGTGTGACAGATGTTAATTTTCTGTCTCATAGGCACTGAACATTTGTCATGACATTCACTTTTGTTTGGCGTAACAGACGGGACAGTTTCATTGTATTGCCCATAACCGATCACACAAAATAATTGAGCAAATGAAAAAGAAGAAGAAAAAAAGGAAGAAAAACAAATGACGACGACGACGAAGAAGAAGAAGATGAAAAAAGGTGAAGAAATAGAAGATGAAGAAAAAGAATGAAAAGATGAATAAGAAGGAGGAGGAGTAGNACAGGCTCTCGGAATAAACGTCTCTCATTCTCATCCAGCCGCCCCTTTAACTATATCATGTGCAATATGGAATTTGGAATTTGGAATTTATTCATTTGAACGTCATCGACATATAAAGCCAACATTTTGTTCTGATTACATTTTTTTCATATACATTGTGTTGTGTCAAACAAATTATACTAATATATTATGAAATATAGAGCTGCATATTTATGATATCATACGATGTTACTGATTTGCACAGCGAAGATTGATTTACAATATAATGTAAAATACTGTAACTTCCTTATTATATACCTCTATCAATTTAGATAATTTCTTTTGAATACGCTCAGCCATATTCAAATTATTTTCCTTCTCTTGAAAGCATATTTGGGATTGGACTTCCTCTTCATGATAGGAGCTATTATGGAAGCGTCATGGTGTAGTGGTTGACGTCATTCTTGAATTGACGGTTCGAATCCCACAATTGGTCTTAATATGCAATTCATTATTCCAGGCATATGCCTGTACTACATGTACATGTATCTATCTCAATATGTTGAATGTCTATGGTTATACTTTAGCTAGAGCGTGTATACAATTCTTCGTTTTTCAGTATAGATCAATACTTTTCCATCACCTGCATGTCATCCTGTATTCTATCATCCAGCTGTCACATATGCTAGATCGATATATATATCTCTCACGCACTCTATTTTCTATCTCTCTACTATTCTATATAAACATTATAAAGTGGTTTTATGCGAATTAAGTATTGGTTCCTTTAGTCCCCCATGTTATAGGATTCATTGTAACACGATATAAACTATTTCCGTAAAATTATGTCGAACGCCAATTCAATGCTCCTTTGTAATGCTGTTCAAATCGGAACCGGCTTGTTATTGTTGTGTCCGCTCAGCTGAATACACGGCGTACGGCTCTATTTTACTGTCCATGACCCACTTTATTTTGCGGAATTAGTTTATATCGTAATATGTACAAAATATTGGAGCCTTATGCTTTTCAAAAAGAGTAAGAGCTATCTCTCCATTCTAATAATATTATGAGGAACACATCACCCTCCTAGAACACACACTTTCCCTGTCATAACTAATGTACTATATACTCTAATATTCCCAGAATGAAAGTGTTTGTATCATAAAGCTAATTAAAATGGTGAAGGATAATATTTCATGGATATATAAGAGCGTAATGAAATAACATAGGATGACCGTGAGAGTGAGCTCATACAGGTTAATCATAATATTGATCGACATGTAAATATTGAGTCTTATGACGACTGTAATTCCAACGCTTTGTCATGTTTGTTACGATAACATCGATGATGTCTTGATGACACGGTGACAAGGTTAATTGGGCTTTACAGATCTTTATACCGATATATGAGATTCTTTGACATATTATGCATGTGTGACAGATGTTAATTTTCTGTCTCATAGGCACTGAACATTTGTCATGACATTCACTTTTGTTTGGCGTAACAGACGGGACAGTTTCATTGTATTGCCCATAACCGATCACACAAAATAATTGAGCAAATGAAAAAGAAGAAGAAAAAAAGGAAGAAAAACAAATGACGACGACGACGAAGAAGAAGAAGATGAAAAAAGGTGAAGAAATAGAAGATGAAGAAAAAGAATGAAAAGATGAATAAGAAGGAGGAGGAGTAGAAAAAGAAGAAAAATAAAGAGAATAAGAAGAATAAAAATATGGAGAAGAAGAAGGAGAAGAAGAGAAATGAGGATAAGAATAAGAAGTAACAAAAGAAGAAAAGGACGACAAAAAAATACGAGAAGATGATGAAAAGAAGTTGAAGACATCAGCGACGCCTAACAAGAATGAGGATGAGAAGACGAAGAAAAAGAAGAAGAAGGAGAAGAAGAAGAAGAAGAAGAAGAAGAAGAAGGAGAAGAAGAAGAAGAAGAAGAAGAAGAAGAAGAAGAAGGAGAAGAAGAAGGAGAAGAAGAAGGAGAAGAAGAAGAAGAAGAAGAAGAGGACGTCGAATGGATCATGATCGAGTCTTGGAAGACTCTCGTAAGAATCCTTCCATCAACGTCGTTGTAATGTCTTCTTGACATTTCCATCAGGTCCTCCCAAATCACAGCCGTGACGCCGATGACATGGCTCTTTTGGCTTTTTACAGATCTTCTCCTTCTTCTCTCCAGGGGTCTGTTACATAAAGCAAGTTTGCAGTCAGTCGCAAACTTTAGCACACGATTTGCCATATTCTTGCGATTGTTATCAATCGTACGATCGATTGGAATGATTTATGTTACGGCGCCCTGGTCAATGATTAGTCAACTCAAGAGATATAAGTGTTGAGTTTATATCCTATTGGTCAGCTGCATTGTAAGGTCTCTTTTTCAGGGATGATACGCTCACTTTCACCTTTACTGACGTCATATCATACATCACAACTATCCCCATAATACGATTGAAGTCAATCAACCATCTTGTTTATTTGCAACTTATGTATTTTATTCACCTTACCAATTTTCCATGGATGTAAAACTTTTTCGTAAACTTCCTTCAGTTGATGTGTATTTTGCTTGCGAATCAATTCAATTGGATCATTGTATTCATTGGATTGGAATTCTTTTCTGTATCACGTGTTTTATGAATTTGTTAATTATACATCGATGTTGCAAAATTGCAAACTTGTCCCACTAAAACGCATACAGAAATGCGAAATCCGAAAGCATAAAACGTCAACATGATTGAAAATAGTGCACTTATATAGTTTGTGGAAATCATAGCATAATCATAGCAAATGGAATACAAATCCCGCAATTTCATACTTCATAAACCATCGTCTTCATGGTCTATGAGTATTTCCTTGTCATAAAAACACTATTTTTGTATTAATATATACATTTTTGGTTATTGTTTCGTTGCGTGTCTAATGATAGCTGCTTCTAAATCCATATTTAGACTAAAAGTATGATTGAACTGGTTTTATGTAAATAGCTGAGGTCAATTGGTAGATTCATTTCTTCCTCTTTTGATGAATCTTTTCGAATTTTCTATAAAAGAAAAACAAAAAATAAATAAATAAAATGGAAAGAATGTCAAAAATGTCGGAAAAGACCACAATTCAAAATAAAAACTCTTGACAACATTATTTGTATCTACATAAAGTGTAGATATCAAATTGATCTTAATAGTTCTGGGGAAAGCCTGTTTCCTAATAGTAATACGCAATCTTTTAAAAGCGAGCGTACATATTCCTTTAATGTTTTTACAGGTATCGAATATATCAACTTGCAAAGTTACTAGGTTGATCCTGATTTATAATATGTGGATTTTACTTTGTACCTGATTAATTTTGTTAATGGATCTTAATGGAGTTATCCATCATAATTTTAATATCTTGTTTTCATTTTGAAAACTATGCATGTGTGTTAGCAGTGGGGTCATAATGTTTAATACGGTGCACGTACATGGTGGTGCCAGGCTCCTGTTTCTTTTAAAGTTCTTGATTTAATGCGGCAACGATTTCCGCATACGAAATGTTCTGATTTGGTGCAGGCTATTCAATGCTATTGAATCATTGGGGGTTTACAGGTTTTGTGTATTTTTTTAAATTTAGATTCCCTCCAATTCGCATTCTTAGAGCTTCTAAAAAGACCCATATCACTCTAGACCAATGAGAAGATAAGCTCCTCAAGCTTGTTGTGGTCTAAACAAAAACCTTCAAACACCTCCCATCTCTTTGTCAATTGACAATATGATTTTTTTTTTGGGGGGGGGGGATTTTAAGGGATTTTCGTAGCGCGATACCAAAAGACCAGGAAATTTCTGCCACAACAGGAATAGATTTGTAATGATGGTGATGTAAATGATGATGATGTAGTTGAAGATGTGCTGCTGCTGCTGCTGATGATGATGATGATGAGGATGATGATGATGGTGATGAGGGTGATTATTATTATGATGATGATGATGATGGTGATAATGATGATGATGATGATGATGGTAGTGATGAGGGTGATTATTATTATGATGATGATGATGATGATGATGATGATGATGGATGAGAGTGATGCTGACGATGAGGATGAGAGTGATGATGATGATGGTGATGATAATGATGATGATGATGGTGATGATGATACTGATGATGAAGATGATGAAGATGATGATGATGATGATGATGATGATGATGATGATGGTGATGATGATGATGATGATGATGATGATGATAATGATGATGACTACGTCTAGATATATTTGTCTCTTTGTGAGCTCTATTCATTGTGAATTGTTAAAATACGAAAAGTGTATCTCATGTTTTTCGTGAGGAAAGACATACTCCATGAAAAAAAAATTCTTCACTCAATGAGTGAGGACTTTGTTCTGTTTGCATAACATATCTTCTCATTTGACATTATCCTATATTGTATCCATCTACAATGTTTGTCAATATAGACGAATTTGAGCTTATCAAAAGAAGTCGAAAGGTCACACTAGCATATGAACTATACCGTATTCTATATTATTTGCGTTTCATTATCATTAAAAAAAAGAGTAGAATACACAGTTAGAAAATGGTGAAATAATTGAAGCTTTTGCCAATTCTGCGATATTTTATAAGAACCTTTTTTTCGGAAAAAAAAAACGCTGCAGCTGTGGACTGCGAACCCACATTGAGTTCTATTCCAAACCAAACGCTTTACCTACTGAGCTGCTTATTGAGTTCGAACGATGGGCGGATTTATATAGACTTCAAACATAGATTTTGAATGCGTAAACGGTGGCAATACATTTCCTGTGAAATATTTCAAAATATCCGCTCGAAAGTATCGAAAGTTCTGATGTCCTATTCTGAGGTCCAGAGGAGAAGCTTCACAGCTCAGTACGGTAGATTATGTGACTTGGCATGGCGCGGGTTCGAACCCACAGTTGCTGTGGTTCTTTTTTTTCATATATTGTGGTAAAATATCGCAACTTTAAGAATGACACCCTAAATGGTCCTACCAGTGTTGCATCACTTTGTGTATACCCTGAAAAATAAAAATTGGCATGAAAAGCATAAAAACTGGGCCACAGTGTGAAACGCTCTAAAACTGTTTTAAATAATAAATTTTTAACGTCATGCTGTACAACCCCTTTGCAAAAAAATATCATTAAAACATCGTCTTTATACCGAATTTTATCACACTGTCAATTTATAAACCGTACAACAAATAATTGCCGCACGCTTTATTGATTTGTCTTATAATTTTCATTTCTATTTTTCATTGAAAGATATTGATCGAGATCTGATGCCATGGGAGGTGTTATTCGATTTAGCCACCGTTCTACTCTACCCTTGACCTGAATGAATGATGTGAACCATAACCAGAGAGGTATATCTTCAGTTGTGAATTTTGATAGACAAACGTAGAGGGCGCCATGGTTTCCGTAACTGTAACTCCAGATAGTCGTGCACTGGCGACGATGGTGCTCAATGGGACGGAAGCGAATGAAGAGGAAGAATATGTCTTCACTGATTACAATCAACGCATCATCGTTTCAGCACTCACAATCCTGATCAGTCTCTTTGGACTGATGGGAAATCTGCTCGTCCTATTCGCAGTGTCGCTTTCTCGAAAACTACAAACCAAGGTGAATGTATTCGTCGTAAATCTAAGTGTCGCGGACGTTATGATATGCTGCGTCTTGCCTTTCAATGTGGTGGCGATGCTGTCGAAGGAAGGATGGCCGTTGCATCCACACGTGTGCGCTGCGTCGTCAGGATTCTTGTGGATAGGTCTCGGCGCCGGTACTGTCACATTAGCGTTGATCGCATTTAACCGATTCTACGTTATACATAAGTATAACTTCGACAGGGCTTATACGTCGAGACGGATAGGGTGCATGGTGGCGTTCTCTTGGATGTACCCAACCGTTCTCATTATGGTCGCCACGAACGTTGGCTTAGGGCGTCTAGGATATTCGGTAAAGTACAAGGCATGTCTGCAGGACTCAACGCATCCGTTGACGGAGTACCTGAGCCTCTTTGCAGGTGTCGTTGTCTTCTTGCCAAGTCTCCTGGTAATTATCGTTTGCTATGTTAGGATTTTCATGCACGTCCGGAAACACAATCGCCATCTTATCCGCATTTTCATCATCGGAGATGGCAAGCGTAATGAGAGCTTTAGAGACTCGTGTGTAGAAAACCCAATAACTCCACAAACTCCGAGAAGTCCGTCAAAGGTACAGTTCCGTTATCCTCCAGAAACGTCAAAGGCATCAGGAGAAGGCCCAGATGTTACTGAAAACCTATCGTCAAACTCTTCTCCCGTTCCAAGTCCGGCTATACCAACAAGTCCAACAATTCCAGTGAGTCCCGCTGAGCCGGCGAGTCCGACGGTTCCAGCAAGTCCAATGGAGCCGACAACTCCTTCTGAACCCGCAACTCCATCCAGAATCGTCAACGGCATCAATGCTGCAGATGGAGTAGTCCGGGAAAATCGTACCAGATCAGTCTCGGAGGTCCTCTCTCACTCTGTCAGCAGACGCCAGGCGGACATCACCAGGAATGTCTTCTATGTTGTTTGCGCCTTCCTGTTCTGCCTCACACCCTACGGATTCGCCATCCTGTTGCCAAACAGTGAGCCAGGAATCCCTTGGGTGATGCTACTCCTGCAGTTCAATACTTGCGTGAACCCTGTGATCTATGCTCTCAAGCATCCAACCTTTCGGGAGGTAATCCCGCGTATCCTCAGATGTGACTTCAACAGCATACCATCCAAGTCGGCTTGGCTCAAGAAACTTCTCGGAAATAACTAAACTTTAAATAAAGATCATGTATTTATAAAATAAATTACCTGATACTCCAGCTCTTGCCTCCTTGTAAAGAAATCTACTGTCATGATCTCAAACTTGATAAGCGCTCGCTTGGCCTCATCCATGGAACATGAGAAAATGGAATTGATAGGAAGTGATGTTGATAGAAATATCTACATTCTGCATTGTAGGACTGTATCGTATTCTTATTCAATGAGAGTGTTTTTTTTATCAAGAACAGTGCATATCTTTGCCTATTGTTTTAGACAGTTCACAAAGAGTACTAGTAGCAAACGTTGATCAGTATTCATTCACGTTGTTCTAAGGCGGAGAATCGGGCTCGGATAAGATGTCTGTCCAGGTTACTTAATTAAAAGAACCTTAATAAGATTGTATGTGTTATATATACAGACCCCCCGAACAGTAAAAACAGATTGTTTACACTTTTAGAAAGCTGGGCAGAATTTTACCAAATATTTTAGGCAATATATTATCCACACAACTATTGGTTTAAACTTTATAGTAAAAATGCAAAATGCGTCCATAAGCTATTAAACACATGCTAACCAAAAGTTGCGTGGATAGTATGATACCCAGTGTCTGGTAAACTTTTACCTAGCAATCTAGTTTAGAGTTTTCTCATCCTGACACCGGATGGGCTTTTGTCTTCTCTGTGATCGATCGATGTTTCATAGTAAAAAGCTATTGTGCTCGTTCAGTTGCTAATCACCAAAATCATTGTATGCACTGTGATCAGAAGGGGAATGGAACTGTAAAAAAGTAAGCAACTTCATTCCAACCTTCATAATAGCTACATGATGACACAAAAGTAGCTTCCCTGTATATTCACTGAACAGGTGCGACGCATGTTTGCCATTTCTCCGCCAAATAAGAGGCCTGGGGTCTGTAACAATCATAAAAACAAGTTTGCCATCAATAGCAAACTTTAGCCCACGATTTCCCATAGACTTGCGATTAATATCAATCGTTCGATTGATTGGAAAGCTTTATGCTACGGGGCCCTGGGGGAAATGTCTTTTGTGTGTATCTAGCTATTGTGAATGCTTGAATGGAAGTAAGTTATTTTGTCCAAATTCTTTGGCCCTTCTGCCCACAGTGGAATATCTCAGAACAGTATCGAGCCTGAAAACTTTACACGTAACGAGATTCATGTGGAGCATACGTGTATAATCGATCAATCACCTTCTTGCCTGTTGGGAGTATTTATGTCCGGGTCATGAACCCTAATTTCATTCACATAATATATAATCAAACGTGTAAATTAGATTTATGATTTATATGTGATGTCATATGTGATATTGTACAGGATATTGTTATGTGTTCAATGTGTACATTATAATGTTATCGGGCATTATTTATTTCGTATGTTAACCTATTTACCTTTATCATAAACACATAAAATGTATTCAGATGTACACGATGATTGAACCTTGCCATTGTTTGGACATTTTATTTCGATCGGTGTTTCATTATCTGTGCAAAAGGTCACGAATTACTTCCGCATGGATGAATTATATAATATCCTCATTTTCTTCGTTCTCTGTCACTCACATTGTACACAGGCATAAGGCCGACTGAAACCTTACCGCTTTTAACCTGCCTCAGCTCAGCGTTTTCGACGATAAAAAACGCTCCCTGGACGCACAAAGACGCAGGTCATACGGTGGACTGACATTCGGCGTACGCTCCATGAGCGCAAGCGGAACGTCAGTCCACCGGCTGATCAGCGTATACTGTGCCCTCGGGAAGCGTTTTTATTTTTCAAACACTCAGGGCCGTTGCAGGCTCAAAACGCAAAGGTGTATTTAAAGTAGCCAGTAGAAAGATTTACAAGTTTGGGGATGGCTTTATCACTGGCTTTCCATTTCCCCTTATGCTCATTTTATCATTATTTGATGGGGGCAGATAATTATTGATAACTGTATGATGAGCCTTTGAATGTTTAAGTCTTAGTTACAATAAAATTTAACGTACTCCGACTTTCCATACCTACGTTAACTTGCGCAAACATTGGGGATGTGGGAGCTTGGGGCTTTGACACCCCCCCCCCCCCCCTGGGTCAGGTCATCTTTGGTCAGGTTAAGAGTTAGGGGAGCAATGATTTCTGAGGGGATTTAGCTGGTGTTTTTCCTTGCTTGCCAGTTGCTTGTGCATACCTATTTGGGGGTAAATATGAATCGTTTAATATTTTTAAGGTTTACGTATTCTTTACCTGTTTCTATTTAAAACATATAAGTACCATCACTTTTGTCAAATATCATAATAATGTATTCACTCCATTTACAAGATTGCAGTAAATAGACGTTATTAAAAAATAAGTGATGTAATTGTAGTGAACTATACGAGCAACTCGGAACGCCCTGAAAATCATAGTGGCTGCATGTGTATTCTAAATTCTCTAAAATGTCGTATGTTTGCACGAATTTACCGAGAAGTGTATGGGGATGCAACCCTCTAGCACC
>BQKZ01000395.1:124280-139275 GCA_036244855.1 Temnopleurus reevesii
TAATAAACAATTCAGTTTTAAAATCATCTGTTTATACTAAAGAAATTTGGTTTTAGTGGGATTGCCTGGCATAACAGAATTTCCTTTATTCAGCAAGCCTTCCAGGTATTGTATTCTATTGTTTGAATACAGGTGAAAGCGTAGCGCTTTGCCAATGACCCTATATTACACGAATGCATGACTTTAAAAGGCCAACCTGTACTGCAGATATTTTTTTTTTGTTCTGGTCTTCATCTCATTGTATAACGCTATAGAAAGTCATATAACAATGGTTTAAACAGCCAACCGATAAAACAGATTCCTTTCTTTCATTTGTTTTGTTATGAAGAAGCTTCATGTCATACACCATGTCCTACGACATTACTCCATGTTATACGTCATGTTTGCCAAGATTTTTTTTTTTTCAATGCACAAAAATGACATTTTGAGGAACATTGGATCCGTGTCAAATAATAAACATATATGTCCACATATATATCATATTTTTACTCAATTGTTGAATTCTTTTATATTCTATCAAGAAAGTTTTGATTTGGGGGGAAAAATACCTTCTCGTACCAAAAAGAAAATGACAGCCCCCCATCGAATGCTAGCAGACGATAACTTGGCTCAGAAAATTGTGATATAACTCAAAATTCGATACTGATATATTGAATCGCATACCGTAGTCCAATCATTAGATACATATTATACCTTTTGAAATAAGTAGATTTATTTTTTGTAGTGTAATTCCCCTTTAACTTTTCAAATGAGATAGTCCAACATGGCGGAACGGTTTCTGACGTTGAATCAAAGAGAAATGTATGCCTGTAAGCTGAACAATAATTGATATATGTGAAATATTACACTGTAAAAAAGAAGGGTAAAAATTAACAATTACTCGGTGTTCGCGTTTGACGTTCCGCTAACATGTTCAAAAATGTAAAGGAGACTTTCCCCAAGACATTGATGTGCTTATAAGTAGATGAAAAAAAATACGATGAACAAACTATGAAAATTTGAGCAAAATTTGATAATCCGTCCGAAAGTTATGACTTTTCAATATTTTCAATTCCATCTGTGCTGGGATTCTTTGAGTTGGCACGTTTGGCAGCATCTGTGACAGCAACATGGCGAACTCCTGATTCATTTCGTACATTCTGTTTATTGAAAATGGACCAATCTGCTCTTTGGCAGCTGGCTTACAGTTGAATGTGGCTACCCTGGGTAAATAAGACATTATTATTATTATTATTATTATTATTATATAATATTCTCATTATCACAAAGCACACAAATTGATCATCAGTGGTTCTTAAAAATAATTTGGTGAAATATGATCTAGAAAAGTGTTAAAACATTACCACTGCCAGTGAATCTAACTGATCCTTGTGGTGTTAATTATGAAATATTACGTTAAACAATGATGACTTAGATTGTATGTATAATCTAAAATTGGAGCGAGAGAAAATGTACCGTTTCAAAGACGGAAATATATCAGAACTAACATGAATCAGTGTAATTCACCAGCAAAGGCGTCGTAAAACTATTAACACTTGTCTGTAGTTTCACATTATGCATACCGACTCGCTATTCACCCTCATGTCGGAAGGTTATACAATTACATTATCATAATTAAAAAGAAAAACGACTGTTTCAACATCTGACATTGACATTAATGTTCCTATCAAAATAATAAATTCTATGTCTATGGTATGTCTCATGTTTCACCATTTGTTTTATGTTAGTGTAGCGTAGATTTCTTCTGATATCCATAACCAAAAAAAAATGAACTTGAATCTGACAAAGTTTGACTCAATCATATTAATCCATTTTAAGGCGTTTATCATTCAATAATGAATATTTACGCCTGACTCGTCATCAGGGTATCGTGGGTTTGATTCCTACCAGATTATGCATGCGAATGTTTTCATAGCATTTCTGACGCGCACTTTCAGTTAATGCTTATTATCAACGTTGGGATAAGGCAAGAATTTTTTCCATCGAATACATTTTGTTTTAGATATAGGTACACTACAGAGAGGGGAGGATGTGTTCTGCTCTCTAACAATGTTTCATCTCAGGGATTGACTATCAGGGAAGAGTGACTTTAGCATCCAATTTTTATTGAGTTTGGAGAGAAATTTTGTATTATCATGCCTCTTTAATTCTGATCCATAGGATCTCTAATAAATCTTTGAGTTATTGGTTACTAAAGAAGTGAAAATAGGGTAAATCAATTTCACTTAACTCAAATATAATTCTCATTTGAACAGATATCTTAACTGAGAGTTAACAAAATAATGAAAACGGCCATCAAATTTTTTCCCCTTTTCATTGCGAAAATGGCATCAGAAAATCCAATTCAGTACAAATAAACTGAGTTCAGTGCAAATAGTTTTGAAAAAAATATGACACATCCGTTTTCATCTGATTTGGCACGCACGTATTCTGAATGAAAATAATGGAAATGTACTTTACGCTTGAACGAACAACCGAAGAGAAACTGCATTTTTGTCAACAAGTCAGACAATGACAATTTCACCAATATTTCACGATGTGTCAATAAAAATGGAAACCCTTGTGATGCCTGTATAAAATTGCAATTCCTAATAGTCAAGTTTCACTTCGTGTGTGGGGAAGGTGGGTTTGTGTGTGTGCGCGCGCGCGCGTGTGTGTGTGTGTGTGTGTGAGAAAATATTTTTTCTGCGGAGTAAAATGTAAACCAGAATACATAAATTTCATTGTATAACATCATTAAAAACAATAATGGCCCAAACATTAATAAACTGTTTTGTGCAGTGTGTGGGTGGGTGTAAGTTCGAATGTCTTTGTGTATATCCTGCTTGGATGAAAGGAAATGTTAAAGAGAATGGAATTAAAAGAAATATTTCCCAGAAAATGTTTTGGAATATTTCTTCAAATATTCTATATTAATTGTACAAAGGCACATTATTGAGAAAACAATGTGAGATACATTTGTTTGACAATTTTCAACGGTTTGTTTCTTTAAAATGATTCATCAAAATCACTCTTTTAAGATCAAATCCATTTGCGATTTGTCAAATATTTTTACCATGAATTGTTTCGTCAATTCGTCAAAACCTTATGGGCTTTTTTTACCCACTCTTTACGTTTATCGCAAACCATTGTTCATATTTTGCTTTGTGTAAAAGAAAAGATACTGTATGTTTTGCGACTGTGCAACAAATTTAGGGACAGTTCACATACAAGGAAGTAGAAATGTATAATTATACCGTGGTGAGAATATGGAAGATTGTTACTGGGATCTGCAGATCAGGTGTCTTTGTCCATTACTTTGATGGTAAGGATAAGACCATTTTCTTTTCTAAGAGTAGTATTCTATGATTTCATTAATTACATCAATAGTAATATTACATGCAATTCAAAGAGTACTTGCCATCCCTTTGAAGAGGGCTAAATAAAGGCATTTTTATCATTCCATTTGTGATTTATTCAAAAAAGAAAGAAAGCACTCCATAAAATGTATGTTTTACTTTGTATGTTAACTGCTTTGTACAATATTTGTCAATGTTATGCTCATTATATTTTTGTTATACAGAGTTTTATTCAAATTTTTTTGTTGTAAATGTTCATTATACTTTGTATTATTTCTGATGAAGTGAAAATAAATGAATTGAATTGAATTGAATTGAATCAGGAGGATAGTTTCTTAATGTGGATTTAGATACAATGCATTAATTAAATAAAGCTCGTATGATACTGACGACAAGTAACCTTTACAGCTGTCATGTTTCAAATATCGACCACAGACAAAGTTGACCAAAATTGCCCAGGGTTTCTGAAATTATACCAGATTAAACTTCAATGGAGTGTTATTACTCAGCAACTAATATTTCATTTACTATGACTTTGTTACCCCTGCACATACACTCATTTAATCCTGCTGAATAAGCATCGCGTTGCATACTTTTATTGAGTACACTTTTTCTTGATCTGCAGATTCGACAGATTGGTGATTGGCCGTACATTTCTGGATAGGAAGTAAAGTTTTCGATTAATATGATATTCGAAGAGAGTTCGGATTTATCAGACTTTGACAATGATCACTATTATGTCTTCACGATGTGTAATCGCACCATGTACATGGATCGCGACGAATACATCCTCCACGACTACTCCCTCCGGATTTCCTTGGCAACCATTCTCTGCGTCATATTCCTGGTGGGAATCTTCGGGAATTCTTTGGTAATCCTCGCCGTTGTGCTGTCCCGTCGGCTTCAGGACACCACCAATGTGTTTGTGGTCAATCTCGCAATCGCCGACCTTGTCACCTGTCTCCTTATCCCCGTCCACGCCGGGACGTTGCTCCATCAAGGTAGCTGCCATATTCCTGATAGCTTCTGTAAGTTCGTATCGGCGCTGACCCTCACCACTATTGGCTGCAGCGTCGTGTCCATGGCGTTCATCGCGTTCAACCGTTACCAGCTGATCCGAAGCAGCACGGCGCCAAAGACCACTCTTCTTGATATCTTCAAGAGGCGAAACCTTGTTGCAATGGTCGTCTTCTGTTGGCTGTATCCTATTGTGCTTATGTGTATCGTAATCCCAGCTGGAATGGGCTCGCTGGGATATTCGCACCAGTATAAGGTATGTTCGCAAGATTCCGACAACAACAACTCTGATTATTTAAGCCTAACGGCGGGATTGTTCGTTCAGCTTCCTGCGTTTGTGATCATTATCATATGCTATGCTCTGATACTGCGATTCGTCCGGAACCATCACAGAGGTATGGCGAAAAGTATGTCCTTTTCTGTAACATCATCATCTACAATGCAGTCTGATACGGATGTAGCTGTTGATGCATTAGAGGGCGTTTCAGTTTGTCCAAACCATTCATCATGTCAACAGGACAGTCCTAATGCTGCACAGCCAATGCAGACTTTACAAGAACCATCATCCAAACTACCGCCATCGATCTCCTCTCCAACTCCTAGAGGATCATCTTCCATCTTTGCGGACTGTGTCCCAAGTGAATTTGGCCCAGCTCAGCTACCTGAGAATGCTCCATCTCATGAACCAAATCTCGCGAAAGCACCTGCAACCATCCAAAAAAACCCTACGCCACATCATCCAGATCAATCTGGCAATGACCACAACATGGCGACAAAGACTGACCCTTCCTGTCCAAATGACCGAAGACCAATCTCCAGGAAGCCAAAGGCAGCCACCGGCTCTTCAGACCAGGCCATTACTTTGGGTCGCATCTCGACCATCAAGGTGAAACAACTCTACAAGAAGCAGCTTCGTATCACCATCAACCTCTTCATCGTCATATGCGCTTACACCTTCTGCGTCGTACCACTTGGCGTTGCCGTTTTGATACCTTCCAGTGATCCGGTCATTCCTTGGTTCTCGGTGCTATTCTTGAGTAGTTGTTGCATCAATCCTATCATCTACGCTTTCAAGCATCCCAACTTTGGTGAAATCTTCGCCTACATATTGAAATGTCAGATCAAGGAAATTCCTGAACCGACGCAAATGCTGAGATCCCTTTCCAATCGCTAGTTGCATTGTAAAATTAGATTATTAGCAGATTAGTGGGATCATTACGAAGATGTCAAAATTAGGGTTGTAATTCATTTCAGTTCAGTTCATCCCTTTATTTTACAAAAAGCATTAAAACACACAAGGAATGTACAAAATATGAAATAAAATGAAATTCAAGTTATTTACAACTGATTGACGGTAGCTGACCAAAAAGGCCGATGAAAAAACTTTATAAAATCCAAAATACTCTCTGGATTCCGATTCCACATGTATAGCAGTAGCGGATCCAGGGAGGGGGTGTCCTAGGCACGCCCCCTATTTTTCGGCAAAAAAATGAAAGAAAAAGGGAAAACCGAAATGGAGTTAGGCGGTATATCACTCACTTTATATATATATTTTTTTTTTTTCTTTTTTCCAGAAATATATTCTTAGATGCCAGGAAATCGCATTTAAGAATTTTCCATTTTCATTTTTCTTTCGGAACAAATCGACACATGTGTCACGCCCCCCTTTTTAAAAAAAATCTTGGATCCGCCTCTGTTTAGTATTACAAGTTTCACATTTCCCTATATTTGCACGCATTTGTTGATAAGATTGAGCTGCACACTATGTTTCTTGACATGAATTTCTATGGCTAAATTCTTCATTGTAAGACATTGTGTACGTCAATGTTTTGTTTGTTTGTTTATTTCAAATTTTCTAATTTCGGTAAGCAAGGAAATATTGGTGGCATATGCATTTGACATCAATTTGACACCAATATTGATTTCATCAATATCTATTGGTAACGTTGCTCAACAATCTTGTACGGTATTAAAAAAATGAAGAAATCAAAATAATATCCCCACGTACCGTGAAACCAAGGAGATGAGGTTCATTCATACCCCCTTCTATTTCCACACTTCTATCAATTAGTAAAATTAATACTGCTTATCGAAACTCCATGGAAATGTTGCACTGCACTTTAAAAAAATATGGGTTATCGCTACTTTTTCGATGAATGGTTCATATGGTTTCACGGTTTCATATTTACACTGTTATCTATGAACAAGCTGTAACAAATGTACGATATCATCTCTATATAAGCTTTGTCCTCATTTGTGAAATAAATGTTTATAACAGCAATATTTCCAGATATAAAGTTTTTAAAATGTGAGTACTTCATAGAGTGCATTAGACAGTTATTCTTGTTGCTGCCATCTCGTTGTAGTATACCATCGCTGCCTCGGTACTCTTAATCACATCCGCAGTCAACTTATCACGGGGTATAGCTGGTTTTGACGGAAGAAACTGCGATGACGTAATTGCTTCCTTGTGGACATTCCCAAAGCTATCCTCCCTCATCTCCATCTTAAACACCCAACGCCAATCTAAGGCGCCCTCTGGCGACGGATCCCAGCGAAGGTATCTCTCGTCCCACGGCATCCCAGCCGCTTCGAAAAACTTCGGCAGCATATCGGAAGGATTCGCCAGCATCTCGTCGACGTCCATGACCACGGGTGCGTCGTCGTAGTTTTCTTTGATGTGCTTCCAGAGGTGGTGCTGGGCGTCGTACGGGAACCCGTGCTTCACGTCCGGCACCATGGCCTTGATGGCTTCGATGAAGTCCAGGGCGTCCAGACCAGCCTGGTCCGTGGGTATTCCCGGCATCCCCATCATCTGGGCGGACCTGACCATGAGGTTCCTGAAGGAAGGGAACATCCGATCCGGGTGACGGATGAGGAAGGTGTGTTTGTAACCAGCACCCTTGCTAGGCAGGTATGCATAGCGTCCCATCACGGTATGAGCGATGTCCTTAACAAAGATATTCTTGTCCGATGGCACGTTGTTCAGACATTCTTGTATCGTACCATGGCTGTAAAATAAAAAGTATGAACAATGAAATATTAAAGAATGTGTTTTCACCAAAGAAGTTTGGTCTTGGTTGAAAGAAGACATATTAGATAAACAGATAACAAATAATGAAGTTGTGAATATTTGAAGGATATAACATGCGAATTATTGATAAACGTTTGATGACGTTTTATGATGTTTATAATCCATTTCTCTGCAAGCATTGTTGTAGAAACCCTCCCTTCCAACCTTTTAGCCCTCACATACACAGACACTGTACATTCATCTTTTTCGAGCACTTTTAGGCACTAGAATTTTATAGAACAACGGTTAGGTGGATAAATATTATACATATCATTCCAATAATCAATAAACATAACAGAAGTCTTACAAAATCAATGATAATATAGGATTTCCCGGCCAAAATCGGAATAATAGCATTGGATTTAATTTTCTTTTATTTCAAATTCGTCATATTCCGTGAACTCGGAGATATCCCTGGTTTAAATTCCTTTTTCTTGCTTATGAATTCATGATGTTTTAATTTGAATGCGTGGTAGTTTCATTCTAATTGATAATAATTTGCCTTTTTTAGTGAAGCGGTCGTTCTATTAAGCACAAATCTGTTCTCGTTCTCTCGGCAGCATGACTTTATCGTTCGAATTCATTTCTAGTATATCAAATTAGCACATTTTGCATTTTAATTTTCTCTAGGGCGTTTTCAGTGCTCGTGATATTTTCTCTTTATTTGTTTATTCTCTCTTATCTACAATATTCTTTTTATCTACTTTTTATACGATCTTTGATCAATTTACTTCTCTCTTTATATTTCTTATGAATTCATGCCATACAATGGTTGATCAATGCAAGGACTTCCAATGATGATCAACTTAAGAATGAGATTAATCTTACTTATCAATTAGTCTAAGCACATAAAATGAAAGTAATGAAAATGATGTATATATCTGTCTATATTGTGATTCATCTGATTTATATTTATCGTGGGTGACGGGGAAGAAAGGGGTTACATAATATGAGTGGGGCTTGGAATATGAGTCTGTAAAATTGAGTCTTAAGCCATCAATCTGCTGTCGGTCTAAAACTGTACAAAGAAGCTAATTTTCTGAACATTTCCCTAGATTGTAAACACTTACCATGCATTCCCCTGTATTACTACCCTGAATTCTTAACTTGAATGATATCTTTCAGAAAAAGAATTCCAGCCGCTAAAATTAAAAGCTAGAAATGACGCTCCGATGATCACTGATTATTTTGAATGCTAACTGACTCGTTTCTCAATCGAATGATAAGACCTCACAAATTATATTCGACAAACGTCGCAAATGTGATGAAAAAATAAAAAAATTGAATGACAATTTGCACGGCAAAAACGATCTACGCTAATTCAAATGCAAAAAGTATTGATTCAAATGAAAATCCTATGAATTTGGCCGGAAAATCCTATAATTCATAAGACAATAGAATAATGTAAAAACTACAATAAAATAATACATAGGATTAGAATGGCAATTCAAAGCTTCCTGTTTTTAGTAAGTGTATTTGATTATAGGCATATGGTAATAATGTTGTTACAAACTCGAATTCTACTTATGCGAATTATGGTCCTCAACTTTTCCTTACACTACCTTTTATGAGTCATAAGCGGGTTGCAGATGACTGCCCTTTACCTGTTTACTGCAACCACCTAATGATTGCTAATGGGACGACTAACCTATCAAACTCGATGTATTGCTGTCGATGTATTGCATACTTTTGCGAAAGGAGAAGAAATACATGTTCAAGTACCTGCAAAAACTTACAATCGTTTCTCTTTGCTGTACACTTTGGCATAGATTTACGATTGATTTTTATTGTAAGTTTAATTACATCTTATTATGTTACAGGCCCCATATCTCACAACGTTAATTCTGTTATTTCTACCTCCAAGCAAAATCTGCGGCAACAGGATTCTCTCCGAGTCTTTCCTGCCCGTCATCCCTCTCCAGTCTTCCCAAAGATAATCCATTGAGCAAAGACAGATCAGTCTTGTCTTTTCTGTGACGGCCTCGACCTATTCTGCAAGCACATACCCTAGACTGTCGGTGTGTGCATTTGCAGAGCGTGATACAGGTATGCATTGTGTGACTACTTCACATACATACAGCATTGCTCTATCCTCTAGAGCAATGCTGTATGTGTGTGAAGTAGTCACACAATCTGACAATGCATACCCTGTATCATGCTCTGCAAATGCACACACCGAAAGTCTAGGGTATGTGCTTGCAGACTAGCCTCGACCATCTTGAAGAAACCATATATCTCGCCCTTCACTTTGCGGCAGGGTAATTCCAAAGAGGAAAAATCTGTGAGTACCCCCACCATCCTTCCCTCTTTCTATCATCCCCAAACTTACAGGAGCAAAGAACAATCCATCTTGTCTTTATTGTACAACATTTTCATTGGTTTTCCTTCGGTGAGAGATCAATCTTTTATAAGATTGGAACGAGTCTTCATGCGAGTACCCAAGAGGTGAAGGTCTATGGGTGGCCGCGGAAGGATCAGCAGAAACTGAGAAAGGTGGACGGAAAACAAGTAAGGACCCTTTTCTCCGTTTTGCTTGTCAAGACATTTTAAAAACAAACTTCGCTGACGTTCAAGCGTGGATGCGGGTTTCACCCCTCCCCATTCCCTTTCTTCCGTAGATGGACCCACTCCCCCTTTATAAGCCCCGGTCACAGATGGCCCCGGAAGCAACACGATTCAACACGACTCTTTTTTTTTATGTATTTATTCAAAAAATCAACATAATCAACGATATTTACAAATGATTAAAGTTTGTTCTAAGACAGTTAACTGTGAATTAACAAAGAGTCGTGTTGAAACGTTTTGCCTTCGGGCCTCTATGAGACCGGGGCCTTACGATTCCCAAACTTACAGGAGCAAAGACCGATCAATCTTGTCTTTATTGTACAACGCTTCCATGGGCGTTCCTTTTGTAGCTGCTGCAACTTTCTGGAAGAAGACATCAATCTCATCTTTGTTATTTGGTAGAGTGATGCCAATTGGTGACAATGTAGTCTCGATGGTGGAAAGTCCAGTAAACGGCTCAAACCAAGACTAGACATAAAAAGAAAATATAGCAAAAAGATTTTAGTTGCAATTATCATTGTACGAAAATATAGAAAACACGATACAAACTATTTTCGAAAAAAGATAAAGAATTGAACTATGCGGACGCAACAATCACAAGCCAGTTCCGATTTGAATAGCACCACAAAGTAGTATTGAATTGGTGTTCGACTTAATTTTACGGAAATATTTTATATTCTGATAGAAGTATCATGAAAGTAGAGTTGCAGATTCCCGAGCCAAAGTCTAAGGAAACCTCGGATTGCTAAGAAAGTTGAGTTTGGATTTAAAACAAAACAAAAATCATCAATTTGTCGACTACTTTATAGCGGGTCCGAGAAAATGGCTCAAACCATGAATTTTATATTTGGAAGGAAAATTGAGAGCAGTGAGAAACATGATTGGGAAAAATAGAAACTGAAATAACGTTGCAAATAGTCAAGTCCTGTCGAGGGAAATGTTAGATCGCTTTTAAAGTTTTTAACGGAAAGTTTGAGGGGGAAAAAAATCAATTTTGTCGACGGTAGAGAGTCCGAAAATGGCTAAAACTCTAGATTAAAAAAAAATACATATATAGCTGAGTAACATGATAACAAAATGGAAATTAGTTGCAATTAACAAAGTTATGACTTTATGGCCTCTGCTTAAGTTTGACAGACCATCCAATCTTCTTACTGTAGTTGTTCTCCACTCATCCGGGTGCACTGTGGGTCCCGCAATATAACGGGGTGGACATCATTTTCAAGGGGATTCTTCCTTACGTCCGTTTTTCTCTATATGTCTTCCCCGAATTTTTCACGTTTTCACTTTTAGGTATTTAGGCTCCAATTTTTCAACCCTCGAAAACACAGCAGTGCTTTAATCTGGTAAGCTTACATCACGCTGAACTAACCAGGCCACGAAAGACTTGGAGTGATGACGTAAAAATACGTCATCACACTAGCGTCATGATGAGAACCTTATTCCTGGCGAGGACCGTCCTGAAATAACGTTCTCAACCTTAGCGGCCCGCTAGCTTTTCCCGCGCTTGAGAAATAACGTCCTGATCAGCTCTTCCGTCCTCTTCCTTAAGTTCCGTAATGGCATATAGAGGAACGGAAGGATGGGCCTTTGTGGAAATGGTGATCATCCCCCCCCCCCCCCCCCCGGGCCTGGTTCAAGTGCAATCCCGGCAACGCTCCGGATTGCGGTTATGTGGTTTAGAATAAATGATTATCAAATCATGCTGTCTGTCATAACCTAGTAAGATAAAGAAAGTTACTTATGGACAGACTCTAAAGGTATCTATGAAATTGAAATAAGTGTCCCACGGACTCAAAATGGATACCCCCCCCCCCCCCCACACACACACATACACCCGCGTATAGTTCAGATTCTAAATGATTTTTTGTATCCTCCCGATTGATCTCTTTTCATTCCATTGCTGCCAGTCCGAAAGAGGGCGCGACCCCGAGAATTCACGGGCGACGAAAACAATCTCAGACCAAACATTCTGGCGTTCTGTACGAAGGTATCATGACGCCATATATTGGTTGTGCTCTAATACCACTGGGGCAGAGCAATTATGAAACCGTTCAGAATCTGAACTAACCCGCGTATGATGTTTCAAATAGGGGACATAATGTTCTAATTTGCACACAAAAAAGTGAACAAAACAAATATACCTGTGTGTTCTGAATAAAACTGAAACACTTTGAGATGGCCGTGGAGCAGGATCTGGGCAGCGACCACATGATGACTCGAAACGGTTTCTCTTCAACTTTAGACATCCTTTAGAAAATGAGAGATTATTTTCAGTTGGAATAGTGAGTGTAAATCTTTCAGCGCCATGAGCACCGATGAGGTGGACCTGTGCGCTATACAAGTAGCCACCATTATCATTATTATCATCAAACCAATTGTATTTTAATTAAAAAACAGAAACAAAGAGCATAATATAAAAAAATAATGCATCAAATTAGAATAGTAATTTCAAACAGTTATGATAAAACGGATATTAAGTATAATGGATTTTGTGACTAGATTATTTTATCATCACAGGATATATGCAGCAGAAAATGTTATGGTAGCTGATGCAACTGTCTCTGCGTTGAAATAAAATATTAATTAATCAATTGATTATGTATATATAATATTTTGTAGTTCATTATGTATTTATGTTTTTAATTTATCTGTATTCCAATGTTCTTGCTGTTCTATATTTGTGTTTTTAATTCCAGGACCATGATGTAAAACAGTTTTAAACTGATCTTGTTATCCTGTATAAATAAAAAAATAAATAAAAATAAAAAAAAATATTAAATGAATGCTAAAACATTGAATATATAGGATCAAATGAAACTAAGGAAATGGAGGAGTACAAATAGAAATTTAAGCTTGAGCAGTCGTGAGGCCCTTTCAATTAAGTATATATAGAGAGAATAAAACTAACAAAATTGTCATACGTCGAATGGAGTAGTGAATGCGTTGCCATGGCCGTTCATGGATCTGTATAGTTTATATTTGACGTCTTCATTGTCTATTAGTCAAAAGCATCGATAGAGCGTTTGGCTTGGCATGGCGTGGGTTCGAACCCAACAGTTGCTGCTTTATACAAACTAAAAATGTGTGCTCCGAAATGTGGGTGGAATATCACGCCCAAGCAAAAACTACGGTGCAATATTGCAAGTTGACGGAAACAGTGCAAAAGCGCACCCAATATGTTGTTCCCATTATTGTAGGGTGTAATATTATTGCATTCCTTGTGACTATGATGTAAATGCTGAATATTACTATACACGATCGGTACTTTTCACGTTCAGCTTAGCATTTCACAGAGTGGATTTGAAACTAGATAAGTTGCATAATTATTAACATTTATAATATAATAATTATAATACTTATATAGCGCAGAAACTATATTAGTGCATTCTACTGCGCTAAAATACTCTTATTTAAGTAAAGACATGGGTGGTAAAGTTGAATTATAATGGCGTGTCAAAAAGATATGTTTCAAGTTTTGATTTGAATGCGTTTAGTGAGGATGAATTTCGTATATCAAGATGTAGTTTATTCCAGAGTTTAGGCGCGGCACATGCAAATGCTCTATCTCCTACAGTGACTTTTGTTTTACAAGTTGTTGTTTGTAACAATAGGGTGAGCTGCGAAGATTGTGCGTATGCATGGTTGTGTAATTTGAATTGTATCACATATCATTTTATCATATTATCACATATCATTTACATCATTATCCCATATCATATTATATGATGCATATTTGCCAAAATGATAATCAGAATGGAAACAGCCCTACATTAGGAGTAATCAAAGAGCATGCTCGTTTCCGGGACTTGTAAACAGTATATAATCTAGGTCTGCTCGAAATTATGTGGTAATTGCAGCATGTAATAATCAATTTTAAATTTCCTCAATATGTATTTAACATGAACGACTAAACAATTAAATCCACGTACGTTGTGTCCTACCTGAACGTGAATAATGTTCAACCCGGTGATAATCAAGTTCCACTTCAGAACTTGCGTTGTAAAAGTAATGACTACATTTACACAAAAATGCTAATAAAAAAAACCCACTGTCGTTAATATGTAAATATACCCTCTTCCCTGTGAATACAATATTTTACAACGGTCGTATTGACTGTGTGCTATTATAATATGAATGTTATTCCAAGGGTCAAGTCTCTTCATTCGAAGATGGAGCTAGATAGGACGTAGAAGTATTATACCTTGACCATGGGCGTAATCTGATGAAAAAGTGTATTTTCGGGATCAAAATCTCATCGCCCCAGGATAAATATTGATGAAAGGTGGAAGCAAGGATGATAAAACAGCGGGAAGTGACAAAGATGAAGATGGTAGTGACCCTAATGATGATGATAATAACAATGATGATGACGAGGAGAATGATGAGGAAGAGGAGGAGGAGGACAAGGAGACTTAGACGGAAATCATAAAATAGGGACGGAAAAGATGAGGATAAATGATGATGGTGATGAAGAGGTGGAAGAGGAAGAGGAGGAGGAAGAGAGAGGAGGATCTGAGAGACGGAAGATTATAAAAGGGTGGAAAAGAAAAGGATAAAAGTGATGATGATGGCGAAGATGATTATGATTATGATGATGATGATGATGATGATGATGATGATGATGGTGATGATGATGATGATGATGATAATAATAATGATGATGATGATGATGACGATGATGATGATGTGGAGTAGACGGAAGAGTATGGAATAGAAAAGACGATGTCCATCATTATGACGAGAATAATAATTATGACGATCATGAGGAGAAGGAGGAGGAGGAGGAGGAGGATTAAGAAGAAGAGGTAGATTTATCATGCCGTAAATCTGTAGAATTCTCATGTTGAAGCCTTATTCTAAATGGAAACTTTCTGCAGGTTTCTCATGTTGAAGCCTTATTCTAAATCGAACATTTATCATTTTTTTAAAGAAAAAATGGGGGAGTTGCCCGAGTATACACTGACTGTGCGGAACGTGGTGGTGGCGGGTGGGGGTGGGG